>JABUQX010043474.1:27500-30000 GCA_015478945.1 Trachelipus rathkii | reverse complement strand
CTTTGTTTGAGACTTGTATATGTTGCGAATATTTCGCCTTTCCGAACGCGAGGGCATCTTCAGCAGAATGAAATTATTTAGGACGGCTATGATGAATATTTTGTTAAATAGTTCCACCAAATATAATACAAACAAGAACAAAAGCCAAAAACAAAATTAAAATTTAACATATTTAAAGTAACTTCACAAATGTGTGCAAAAAAGTTCTAAAAAACACAAACCAGAGAAAATACTTCATCTAAACTTCTCCAGAAGAAAAAAATCATGTCCACCTCTCAGAAAGGGTGTCCATAAGTCGAAAAACTCTAAAGTAGGGGGCTACAGCCATCCTGGAGGTTCAAAGGTCAAGAGCGTCGGACTTTCCTCTCAGAGTCGGCTTCAGCCGAATTCTTTTTCTTTTGAAAGCTAAGAAGAAAAATATTCCTGAGATCAATTCTTCAGGACTTAAGAGCTTTGTTGAAGACTTGTATATGTTGCAATATTCGCCTCGAACTCGAGGCATCCTCAGGCAGAAATGAAATTAATTTTTGGGAACGGCTTCATGATGATATTTGTTAATAGTTCCACAATTTTATTTAAAACGATGTATAATAGCCCAAAAAAATTTAAATTTAACATATAAAGTACTTCACAAATGTGTCAAAAAAAGTTCTAAAAAAAGGACACAACAGAAAATACTCATCTAAACTGCTCCAGAAGAAAAATCATGCCCACTTCTTCAGAAAGGGTGTCCATAAGTCCGGAAAACTCTAAAGTTGGTTCATCATCCTGAGGTTCAAAGGTAAGAGCGTCGGACTTTCCTCTCTGAGTCGCTTCGTCGAATTCTTTTTCCTTTGGAAAGCTAAAGAAGAAGATTATTTCCTGCTGGAGATCATTTCTTCAGGACTTAAGAGCTTTGTTGAAGACTTGTATATGTGTGTAGCAGAGTTTCGCTCAGAACTCGAGCATCTCAGGCTGAAATGAATAATTATATGGAACGGCTGGGATGAATATTTGGTTTAATAGTTCCACAATATAAGAAAACGATGTATAATAGCCAAAAAAAAATTAAAATTTGAATTATAAGTAACTCACAATGTGTCAAAAAAGTTCTAAAAAAGACACAACAGAAAATACTTCATCTAAATTTCTCCAGAAGAAAAATCATGTCTTACCTTTTAAACCTCCAGGATGGCTGTAAGCGCCCTACTTTAGAGTTTTTTCGGACTTAGGACACCCTTTCTGAGAAGTGGACATGATTTTTTCTTCTGGAGAAGTTTTTAGATGAAGTATTTTCTTTTGTGTCTTTTTTAGAACTTTTTGACACATTTGTGAAAGTTACTTTATATGTTAAATTTATTAATTTTTTTGGCTATTATACATCGATTTTATTATATTGTGGAAGCTATTAACAAAATATTCATCATAGCCTTCCCATAAATTAAGATTTCATTTCTGCCTGGAAAGGCCGCGAGTTTTGAGGCGAAATATGGCAACATATACAAGTCTTGCAACAAAGCTCTTAAGTCCTGAAGAAATGATCTCAGCAGGAATAATTTTCTTCTTAGCTTTCAAAGGAAAAAGAATTCGACGAAGCGACTCTGAGAGGAAAGTCCGACGCTCTTACCTTTGAACCTCCAGGATGGCTGTAAGCCCCCTACTTTAGAGTTTTTCGGACTTATGGACACCCTTTCTAGAGAAGTGGGCATTATTTTTCTTCTGGAGAAGTTTAGATTGAAGTATTTTCTGTTGTGTCTTTTTTTAGAACTTTTTTGACACATTTGTGAAGTTACTTTATATGTTAAATTTAATTTTTTTGGCTATTATACATCGTTTTATTATATTGTGGAACTATTAACAAAATAATAATAATGATAATAATAATAATAATAATAATAATAATAATTATAATAATAATAATAATAATAATAAAAATAATAATAATAATAATAATAATAATAATAATAATAATAATAATAATAATAATAATAATAATAATAATAATAATAATAATAATAATAATTATAATATAAGTAATATTACGGCCTTGGGGAGGGGTCAAGTGCATTAGATAGTTTCTCAAAATTATTATCGACTCCAAAAAAAAGATAATATGAAGTTTGTAAAATAATAATTACAAATAATAATACTCGTGTAAAAATCTTACCGAAACATCACTAGAAAAAGAATTAAAAATAATTATAATAGGAAATGTTATGAGACCACAAACAAGTAAAATAAAAAAGATAGTTACCTCCGGTAGCTTTGCAAGTAGAAATGCAAGTGACTTTAAAATGTGAAGCTGTTATCTCAGGAAAACATGCTTTGAGGCGAAAAAGGAACTCCCAAAGGAGTGGAAGGTATAAACTTAAGCAGATGGGTATAGTTATCTCTCTACGTCATGTGATTGGGCGTTGACAAGAGAGGGGAGTACAGGATTGGTGTTTTATTTAAAGAAGATAGGTCGATCCCGTAACGAAATGAGCACCTGATAAAATAGAAAAGGATAAAAAAATAAATT
>JABUQX010043474.1:0-22500 GCA_015478945.1 Trachelipus rathkii | reverse complement strand
ATCCCCCATGGACTAGGTATTCCAGTTCCAGTTGTACCTCAAATCTTGAATCTGGATAAAGTTTGTGATGATGAGATAAGCAATATGGACAACTCCGAAGCTTTCTTTCTACCTTAATCTAGTTTCAATGAGCCAAACCATTAACACAAGCACAGGTCAATGACCTCACAAGAGATTGTTTAGGACTATCAAAAGAGTCGTAACAACTTCTTGGCTCTCGTTTTAGAGAGATCAATTTACTGGCACCAGAATTATTCAAACTCTTGACCTATAAACACTGGTATTACTAGTACAGAAACAGGGATCAAGAATTCAGGCAGTTTTTTCTCTTAAGGATTTGATCGAAGCTTTAGGAGTTGTGTAAAAACCAACTGAATGGAGACTATTTATAGACTCATCAAGTAGAAGTCTCAAAGCTGTACTCTCAAAATGGTATTTTTTTTGGTTCTGTTCCAGTTGGTTATTCAATCAAACTGATTAAAAATTATGGCAATATGAAAACTCTTCTTGATGCCCTCAAATACAATGATCATCATTGGAGAGTCTGTTGTGATCTCAAGCTAGGTTAGAGCAAATTTTATTTTTCTTGACACAAACTATTATAAATTAAATTGTTACAAATTAATAATGCTACAAATTAATTTTTTTCCTAAACAGTAGTCCTATGTGTGACATGACTTAATAAATCATAAGTAAAAAGCTAAAATACTTGTAGCTATAGCACTTCATGTAATAATTAACAATCATGGCTTAAGTGCCGCACATTTTTGTGAGAAAAAAAGTTATATTCTTTAATTTTTTTCAGTATTTTCAAAAAAATATTTTTTTTATTTTTTTATAGTTAAAGGTTCCACTGCAATTTTTTCTTTGTGTTTCTTTCAATTCCAGTTTCGCTTTCAAGAGTCTTCAGCAGCTACAACACCTTGCATCAAACTGTCTATTCATGATATACGCAAGAAGGGACTAATAAAAAAAAAACAGATTGTGAGAAATACATATTTCTTAAATATCAAGAAAATTTTTCCTGATAGAGGGAAACTAACATCATTTTCGTGATTATGGCCGCCAATTCCTATAGAATTCGTTGAAAAACATCAGACATCACAATTTTTTTTCAAACACAGACCAAAAGTCAAAATATTAACCACGATCAACTTGGTAAGTGACTACTATCAAGTTAAAATGGCAGAAGAAAGCTTCGATAAAATAGCTTTCTCTACTCCTCTGTTCCATTATGAATTTCTCAAAATTCCTTTTGGGGTGAAAGGTGGACCAGCGAACTTTCAGAGAGGTATGATGCTAGCTTTGTCAGGTATTCCCTGGGCAAAGGTCATGGCATAACTTGATGATATAATCATTCGGTCCAAAACCTTTGAACAACATACTCATTCGTTGGAGAAGGTTTTAAAAGCACTTGACGCTAATGGGATCAAGCTTAAGTCCAGCAAAATGAGACTATGCCGAGAGTCGGTTGATTTTCTCAGTCATCGGATAGATATTCTTAAGAAGAATTAGGCTGGTGTTATGAATTTTCTCATTCCTACCATTATTAAGCAGTTGAAGAAATTTCTTAGAATTGTAAGTTTTTATCGACGCCACATTGCTCGCTGCTCCACAATAACCAAACCCTTGTCTTGTCAAACCAGCTATAGAATAGTGCGGTGGAGGAAAGAATGCCAGGACGCATTTGAGCATCTAAAATCACTATTGGTAAGCCCAACCTTACTGACTTTACCTGATTATAATCTTGATGCACCACCTGGAACTTTATGTAGATGCGTCTGATATTGGAGCTAGGGCCATATTGTCACAACAACAAGAAGATAATCTTCCAATTGCTTTCATCTCATTGACCTTTTCCGAGACCTAAAATAAATATTCAACTGTAGAGGGAAAATTAGACGGGCTGTAAAAGCCTTGCATCTATTTTTAAGTAATGACAAGGAGTTCATGATATACAACGATCATGAGTTAGCTCTTGCAATATCTAAATAACATGTTATCAGCAGATTGACGTATCGCTCGAACTTGATGAATTATATACTCTTAAATTGTTGTTATTATAATTTTTATTGTTCCTTTAAATTAAAATAAAAAAAAACTTAAATCATAAAAAAATTTATAGTGTAAATAATTTCGTTGCATCGATTCCTTTCTTATCTTTATATACATACTGTTCTATCTTTTCAAGTTTTCCACAGGAGACCCCCACTAACCCCACCATACAACTAGGAAACGTTCTAGACCCTTTGGTGCTGCAGACTGGTCGGACTTGCGGTCGTAATCTTTGATTCTCCATGGAATGAATACAGTTTTGGTGGGGGGGGGGCTCCCTTGGAGTGTGCAAAACGCATAACCGAGGCGATTCTCTCTGGCATGGAGGCGTCCATTAATTATTCTATCCCCTCTACTATAAAAAAACAAATTCTGGTTTAACTCTGCTTCTTCTCGCGATATTCACCACAGGGACGCTACCTTTAGGAATTACCTCGTCTTCAAACAACGAAAACTCAAGCATTTTATATTTTATCCCGGATATTAAAACAATTTCCTCCTTAGAAAGTGCTATAATCTTTCTGGTTCTTCTTCACTCGTTTTCTCTCAATTCCCCCCCCAAAAAAAAAATTAACTAACTTTGTTTCTTTCTCTTTTGCTCCACTGATATCTTCCGACGGTACAACTGCCATTTTGTTTTCTGCTAATAATGAACTCTTTGGTCAAATCTTTGCTTCTATTTTCACCTTTGACGATTCCAAGTGTATTCCTACTCCTTCACCCCCAGAACTCATTTGTACCTAATATCATAATTTCTTACGGTTCGTACGGTTCTGTTGAAATTCCTGCCTTGGAAAACTATTTCGTCTCTGCCTTTCAATATCGACCCTCCTTTCTGTTTGAAACTTACGCTCATTCAGCCCGTGCTGAAGAAGAGGAACCCCTTTCAACCCTCAAACTATAACCCTATCGCTTCAACCTCTTTTCTTTATAAAATTTTCGAATATATCCTTAACAGGAAGATTAGGAAACATCTCAATTTTCCTAATTTTACCTCTTATCGCCAGTTTGACTTTCGTAAGAAGCGCTCTACTGGTGATCTTACTTCTCTTTTCTCCAACTTTTGGTTCTCTGTCCTTCGGCATTTTGGTAAATCTTTTGCTGTGGCGATAAGCATATCATAAACCTTCGATAAAGTCTGGTCCAGAGTTTTGATTTTGAAACTTTCCTCCTTGGTTCTATCCTTTTTTTCTCTCGTCTCTCTGATTTCCTTTCCAGTCGTTTTAAAACAAGTGTTGTAGACTGCCACCGTTAATCTTTTAAAACAATTAATAGTGGTGTTCCTCAAGGTTCTATCCTATTTCAACACTTTTTTTTCTACTCTTCATAAGTGACCTTTTCTTTGTTACTTTATTACCTATTCACTCCTATGTCAACGACTCCATCCTTCACAATTCCTTTCATTTTAAAAGACGTTCCACCCTACATTATTAACTCATACTACGATCGTGGCCTTGGAGCAACAAGCCTTTGACCTTTCTCGAATTTATAACTAGGGCAGAGAAAACAGGGTTATTTTCAATAACTCAAAAACTCAATTTCTTCATCTATCAACTAGACACAATCTTTCACATAACTATAACATCTTCGAAAGCACGCAACTCAAAATTTCGTCAGTCCCTAACATTTTTAGAGTTTCATTTCCTCGTGATCCTTCTCGTAAGGATCACATTATTTCTCTTTCTAAACAAGCTTCATCAGTATATTCCTTATACAATTTACTGAAGCAAGGTAATGTTGAAAAAAAAGGTATCCTGAATTACATCTAAACATGAACAGAACAACTAGTTTTTCTTCCCCATATAAGGGGTAAAAGAAAAAAGTATGACAGTTTTTTTTACATTTTTATTTTGTAATGTATTATAAAGAACTTTTCTACATATATAATTAGTTAAACAAAAAGCAAAAATACAAGTCATATTTCTTTATGTTTATTTAATTATGTTAAAGAAAAAAGTGTGGAATATATCTGTGATTATGTTAGCCTAAAGATAAAATAATTTGCACTTCGAAATAAATTTAATTTAGCCTATACCAGGGGTGGGTAACCTTTTTGAGAGTGCATGCCAAATCGGCAAAATCTCTGACACAAAAATTTTCCACGTGTCAACCAAACCAATAATATATATATATATATATATATATATATATATATATTTAATTGTAGCTATTAATATATATTAATATATAATAATATAATATATATATATATATATATATATATATATGTATAATATATAATATATATAATATACTATAATAATAATACTATATATATATATATATATACATATATATATATTATATATATTATATATATTTATATATATATATAATATATAGGCCCTGTTATATTTTAAGACTCCATCAGTTTTTTTTTTTTTTTTTTTTTTTTTTTTTAAACATATTGCTAGTATGTGATACTAACAATGAATTTGTCAGTGGTGATGGACATGAATCAAAAGTTCGAAATAATTTTTAAATAATTATTTAAAAATCACATTTATATCAATAAATTTAAAAAAATGAACATTATATAAAAGGTACGACACTCACAGAAAATCCAATTACATATTTGAAATCAACGTATAAGGCTGAAAAACAAAATGTAAAAAGTAAAAAAAAAAAAAAAAAAAAAAAAAAAAAATCATAAATGGAATATCTCGAAAAGTAGGGACACTTAACAGAAAAACAAATTACATTTTGGAATCAAAGCGTAAAAAGCTTATTACAAAAATGTTTAAATCAAAAGAAAATAATAAAAGAATATAATTAAAACCAAAAAAATAGGGGCGCTTCGCGAGCCGACGGGGGACAGAAGGGGGACGTTTCCATACCCCGTAGGGAGGGCGAGGAACCCCCGCGACAACCAAATACCAAAAGAGCGGGGGTCTTCCGGAGACCCTCCCCGGAGGGGGGAAATAGTCCTACCCTGTCGTTCCCCCGGAAGGCCGAGAGACCCCGACCCTGCCATCTTTGCCGTTATTCCATTTCCTTTTTCCTTTTGCTAAAAAGTAAATAAAAATTAAACTGATGTAGTCGTAAATTACGTAACTGTCATTGAAATTTTGAATCAGTTTTGTACCGTTTTCAGTCACCATTAGAATCATATAGTAGAATATTATAAAAAAAACAAAAAAAAAATCAAAAACTGACGGAGTCGTAAGAAAAGCAAATTTCCTATCTCATATATATCTTTAGTAGCTCATATATTTAAATCATTCTTTATACGATATATTATATATATTATATATATATGTATATATAATATATATATATATATATATATATATATATATATATATACTATATATATATATATAATATATATATAATTATATAGTAGTGTTATATATAAAGTTACACTTTTCCTAGCGTTTTTTTTTACCGTAGATTTTATTTATGAATCTTTGCTTTTCGCCTGACCAGATTGCATATTTTTCCCGCTGAGTCCGATTTTGGTGCTTGAGGTGTCCATCTATGGGTTTTTTGGGTCGGGGAAGCCGTTTATGAGGTATGTGAGGCGTTTGGAACAGGAAATTCAAGTCAAATACCGACATGACTTGGAAATTCGTAAGGTCGTCAGATTTCGACGCTTGAGGTGTCCATCTATGGGTTTTTTGGGTCGGGGAAGCCGTTTTTATGAGGTATGTGAGGCGTTTGGAACAGGAAATTCAAATCAAGCCGACCTGACTTGGTTGGAAATTCGTAAGGTGTAAGATTTTGACGCTTGTCCATCTATGGGTTTTTTTTTGGTCAGGAAGCCGTTATTAGAGGTATGTTAGGCGTTTGGACAGGAATCCAAGCAAAATGCCGACAGACTTGGTTGAAATTCGATAAGCGATCGACAGATTTTGACGCTTTGAGGTGTCCATGTACTATGGGTTTTTTTTGGGTCAGGGAAGCCGTTTAGGAGGTATGTGAGGCGTTTGGAACAGGAATTCAAGTGTCAAATGCCGACAATGACTTGGAAATTCGTAAGGTCCGGTCAGATTTTGACGCTGAGGTGTCCATCTATGGGTTTTTGAGGTAGAGAAAGCCGTTTATGAGGTATGTGAGCTGTTTGGAACAAGGGAATTCAATTCAAATGCCGACATGACTTGGAAATTCGTAAAGTTCGTCAGATTTTGACGCTTGAGGTGTCCATTATGGGTTTTTGGGGTAGGGGGAAGCCGTTTATGAGTATGTGAGGCGTATGGAACAGGGAATTCAAGTCATTGGCCGACATGACTTGGAATTTCAATAAGGTCGTCAATTTTTGATGCTTGGAGGTGTTGAGTTAAGGGTTCATTAAGTCGGGGGAAGTCGATTCTGAGATCGGTGAGCCTATTGGAGCATGGAATCCAAGTCAAATAACGACATGACTTGGACTTTCTCTGAAATTGCTAAGTTTTATACTTTTTATTGGCCAAATTAAGGGTTCCTAAGGGTGGTGAGACCAATTTTGAGGTCAGGTTAGCCAATATTTGAGTTTTAGAAGGGCTAACAATAAGTCTTAAATAACCAGCACTTCGTCTCACCCTCAATTTAGGATGAGTCTAGTTGGATCTTATCATCTGCAGAACTTGGCTCCCCGTATAAGGGTGACGTAATCTCATCGAGACTAGGTTGAAAAGTGCGCACCATTGGGAGGGGCGGCCACCTTACCGCCCCTAAAAACCCGGAGACATGGCTAATGGGAGAAGGTTGAAATTTAAAAGAGAACAGGATTCGGGATGATCGGAATTTCTGGAAAGCGAAAGGGATAGGAAACATCAGAGGAGTTGACAACGGCAACCGGTGCTGGAGCCGGTGCGGTGTCAAGTTAATAAACATGTCGTTAATATATACAATAATCATTACTGTTCACGATAACTGATTCTGTTCTATCATGTATATATCGTCAATTGCATTGCCATGCTTGCAAAGATAACCCGTCTTTTTAAATGTTGAAGACTGTCATTTATATTTTCAAAATCTCATTTTCCTTTTATAAAACCCATAAATAATATTCTCTCGCCTAGAGGTTGAAGCAGCATATATTGTTTGCTTTTTTTTATGTTTTATCTTTACATTACTATGGTTTTAATTTTATATTTGGGTTATATGTTAATTTCTCTAGGCTTCATGTCTTGTATTTTAACTATTTTATTTGTTTTTGTTTTTGTATTTTTAATTAATTTTACTAAATTAAAGAGATGTTTGAAACTTTGTTTATTTTTTTTGTGTTTTATTTAACAGAGTAAACCTATATGTTTATTTTTTTATTTTAATTCCTTTAATTTTTTTTTTATTTTATTTCTTTATTCCGATTTTTTATTTATTTTTTTTTTTTTATTTAATTTATTTTTACTTTTTATAAGTTTAATTATTTTGTTTATTTTCTATAAAAATTTATTTATTTTGTTTTATTTGCTTTTAAAATTTAGTTTTTATAAAAAATTTAAAAACTTTTTAAGTTTAAAACTTAAATTTTATTTTTACAGACTTAAAAGCAGTATATCAGTAACACAGTAAGCAATCTGCCCTCTCATACCCTCAGCCTAACCTTCCATGATCTATGCATCATGATCTATTGATCTTTGATTCAAGTCAATATTTTGTATAACATAACAGTTTTACTTATTATTTTTTTTGTTTTGTTTTCTTATAAAACATTTGTAGACTCATTACGTCAAGAAAGCAGTATTATTCTTTTATGTTTATCACTCTCTTAAAAAATTTGCATTTTGCATACGCTTAACGGAGGTAATGATTTACTAATTTCAAAAAATGAGAAAACAAATACTTTAAATCAAGTAAAATCAGTAGAATCAAGACTATCATCCAAACGCCCTCCTACCCTTCCATGATCTATTGGTTCTATTGATCTAATTGATCTATTTGATTCAAGTCATATTTGTATAATATATAACAAAACTTTTATTATTTTTGTTTTGTTTTCTTTAATACATTTTGTTTACTAAAAATTTATTCTTTTTTATGTTTATAACTTAAAAAATTTGCAGTTTTTACATACCTAAAGCAGTAAATCAGAAATCACGAAATCAAAATTACCTCCAACCTTGATCTATTGACGTATTGATCTATTGATCTTTGATTCAAGTCATATTTTTCTATAAAAATTGTTATTTTACATACCCTAAAAGCAGTAAATCAGTAAAACAGTAAATCAAACTGCCCTTATACCCTCATACCCTTCCTCCCTTGCCATGATCTATTGCTCTATTGAACCTAGTTGTGCATTGGATGTGAGAGAAGTCAAAAAATTATTTTGTATAACATACACCAAAACTTTTAATTTTATTTTGTTTTTTTATTCTTAAATTTTTTTCTCTTTACGGTAACAAAAAATCAATATTTTGTCTATTTTTACTATACAAGTTTATTTCAATGATTCACTAACAACAACTCATTTTAAATTTACTAAAAACTTCTATTCTCATATGATAATAAACTTAAAATTTGCAATTTTTACATACCCTAAAGCAGTAAATAGTAAATCAGGTAATCAAATTACCTTCTATCCTTCATGAATCTACATTGAATCTATTGATCCTATTGATCTATTAATCTATTTAGCTTCAAGTCATATTTTCTATTAAATTGTTATGTTTTTCATAGACCTTATGTTTTACAAATCATAAAACAGTAAATCAAACTGTCTTACCGCAGCACCTCTCCTACCCTTTTCATGATCTATGTGATCTATTGATGCTATTGATCTAATGATATCAATCATATTTGTATAATGATAGTACACAAAACCTTATTTATTTTGGTTGTATTCTGTAAGACAGTTATGTGTTTTTACTATAAAAATTTATTTATTTTGTGTTTATTGCTTAAAACATTTTTGTTTTTAAATAAGAAAAATTGCATTATTTACAATTACAATATGCAGTAAAGCAGTAAAATCAGTAATCAAACCTGCCCTCCAATACCCTCCTGCCCACTTTCGACAGATGATCTTGAGTTGATGGCTAGGTTAGAGTTATAGTCTACTTGATCATAACTGATTCAAAGTCATATTGTATAATATAACAGCATGATTAAACCTTTATCCTATATGTTTAATGTCATTTGTGCTTCTTGTGAAAACATATTTGAGGTTGATTACGAAAAATTTGAATTCTTTTTATGTTTATAACTAAAAAAAAATCTCTAGCATTTTTGTACAAACCTTTAATGAGTTATGACTAAGAATCTTGTGTAAATCAGTAAAAACAGTAAATCAAGTAAATCAAGTAAATCAATACTATCATCTCAACTACCCTCTACCCTTCCATGATCATGATCTATTGACCTAATTGAAGACTTATCTGATCTATTGATCCTTTGATTCAAGTCATATTTTGTAATAACATAACACAAAAACTTTATTTAAAAATTTTGGTTGTTGTTTCTTTAAACATTATGTTTTTTACTATAAAAATTTAGTTATTTTGTTTATTTTTACTATAAAAATTTATTTTATTTTTCTTTTATTTGCTTTAAACATTTTGTTTTTACTAAAAAAATTATTCTTTTTAATGTTTTTATAACTTAAAATTTGCATTTTTACTAAAATATTTGCATTTTTACATTTACACTTCAAAGCTAAATCAGTAAATCAGTAAATCAAACTGCCACTCGCAAACCCTCCTACCCATTGCATGATCTTATGATTCTAATGATACTATTTATACTCATTGATCCCATTGATTCTAGTGTGCCCTTTAGTATAATACAACAAAAGACAAACTTAAATTTGTTTTGTTTCTTTAAACATTTTGTTTTATCTAAAAAAATATTCTTTTTAATGTTTATAACTTAAAAAAAAATTGCTTTTTACATATCCTTAATACCCTAAATCAAAATCAGTAAATCAGTAAAGTCGTAAATCAGTAAATCAGTAAATCAAACTATCATCCAACTAACCTCCTATCCATGATGATCTATTGATTTATTGACTATTGATAGTGATCTAATTTGATCTAATTGCGTTTCAAGTCATTATTTTGTAATAACATAACACAAATACTTTATTTTATTTTGTTTTGTTTTCTTTAATACCATTATGTTTTTACTATAAAAATTTATTTATTTTGGTTTTATTTGCTTTAAACATTTCGTTTATAACTATAAGAATATAGTATTCACAATATTCTATAACTTAAAAAAATTTTGCATTTTTTTTACTAAAAATTTGCATTTATAAACTAAAAAATATTGCCATTTCTACATACCTTAACAGCGAGAGTCCAATCAGTACAATCAACGTAAAGTCAAACGTGCCCTCCATACCTAAAATAACCTTTCCATGATCTATTGATTATATTGATTCAGGTCTATTATACTATTGATTCAAGTCATATTTTGTATAATATAAACACAAAAACTGTGTATTTATTTTGTGTTTATGTTTCTTTAAACATTTTTGTTTTTTACTAAAAATTTATTTCATTTTTATGTATTATAACTTAAAAAAGTAATTGCCACCACTTTTTACATACCGTTATGAGCAAGCAGTAAAGTTTTCAGTAAATCAGTAAAGGCACCAGTAAAGGCAGTAAATCAGTAAATCAGTAAATCAAACTATCATCGACATACCTAACCGTCTACTACGCGTTTCCCTCCCAATGGGGAAATTTTTCCCTAAATTTTTGATACTAATTGACTATTGAGCTATTGTCTATTTGACTCTTAGCTCGTTCAGAGTCTATTTTGTTAACATACCACACAAAAACGTTTTATTTATTTGCTTTTTGTTCTTTAAACATTAATGTTTTTATATAAAGATTGTATTTATTTTGTTTATTTACTAATAAAAATTATTTAATTTTGTTTTATTGGCTTTGAACATTTTTGTTTTTACTAAAAAATTGTATTCTTTTTTATGTTATAACTAAAAATTTTGCATTTTTACAATCCAGAATCGTAAAAAGTCAGTAAATTAGTCAAAAATCAAACCACCCATTCCACCCTCGCTGACCTCCATCGTGATTCTATTGATCTAATTGACTATTATCTATTGATTCAAGTCATAGTTTGGGTATCATCATAACAATACAAAACTTTTATTTATTTGTGTTTGGTTTCTTTAAACAGTTATGAATTTTACTTTAAAAACATTTAATTTATTTTGTTCTTATTTATGATTTAAAACTTTGTTTTACTAAAAAATTTAAATTTTGTTTATGTTTATAACTTAAAAAACAAAAAATTAGCATATTTAACATACCTAAGCAGTAAATCAGTAAATCAGTAAGGCAGTTAAATTCAAACTCCCCATGACTCAACTCTCCACCTAGCCCGTCCATGAATCTATTGATCTATTGATCTATTTGATCTATTGTTCAAATCATATTTTGTATATCATAACACAAAAAACTCGTGTTATTTTATATTGTTTGTTTTAATATTTAAAATATTTTGTTTTTACTATAAAAATTTATTTATTTGTTTTATTTTTTACTATAAAAATTATTTATCTTGTTTTTATTTGCTTAAACATTTTGTTTTTACTAAAAAAATTTATTCTTTTTATGTTTATAAACTTGAAAAAGCGATGCAGTTTTGATACGTTAAAATTGGGAGATCAGTAAATTAGTAAATCAAACTGCCATCCTACCCATCGGTGGGAATCCAGTTGGATCTGATTGATGCTATTGATCTATTGATCCTATTGATCTATTGAATCTATTGATCTAAAACAATTTGTTTTTACTATAAAATTTTATTTATTTGTTGTTTTGTATTTTGATGTTAAGAAATTTATTTTTTGTTTCTTAAGAGTCTTAGGTTAGCAGATAGTTTATATAAAGCATAATTCGTTTTATATTTTATAACTTAAAAAGTTTGTATTTAACATACCTTGAAAGCAGTATAATCTGTAAATCAGTGAAATCAACAACTGCTCCTAGCCATCTCGTGATCCATTGATCTATTGATCTAATTGATCTATTGATCTATTGATCTTGATTCAAGTCACTTATTTTGTATAACATATCTCAAAAACTTTATTTATTTTGTTTAAGACTTAAAATTAGTTTGCCTTTCTACGTACACCTAAAGCATAAATCAGTAAATCAGTAAATCAAACTATCATTTAACTACCCTCGCTAACCTCCATGATCTATTGATTCTATTTGAGCGTATTGATCTATATGCTCTAGTGATTCATTCATATTATACAAGTATCTTTTGTATAATCATAAATTAGAAAATATATTCTTTGCTATAGCTTATTGTTTGTTGAGATGTTCGGCGTTTTATGTTGCAATTGTTGAGTTGTCGTTGTTGTTCTGTTGAAATGTAGCGTTTGTTTTGCATTTGTTGCAGGTTGTTTGAGGTGTTTGTTGTTGAAATTGTTACGTTTGTTGTGCTGTGTTGTTGTGTTGATGTTGTTGTTGGTTGTTGTTTTTGTTGTTGTGGTTGTTGTGTGTTGGTTGTTGTGTGTTGTTGTTTGTTGTTGTTGGTTTGTTGTTGTGTTGTTTGTTGCTGTTGTTGTTGTTTTGTTGATTCTGTTTAATATATCATACGTTCAAGTTAAAATGAAAATAAATAACAACACTTTTCTCAAACATATCTCTAAATATAATGTTAATTCTGCATAACCTTGTAATATTGAAAACTAAAACAAAAATACATATCATCCTAACCTAACTGTTAAATAAAAATCAAAATACAATGTAACTAAAATTAAAAGTTTCAACTACCAGCTAGAAGACGGCACATAGCAATCAAATTAAACCTTCTCAAATAGTTATTGAATGCAAATTATTAATCAATTATTATTATTATTAGATTAATTTTTGATATATTATTATTATTATTATTATTATTATTATTATTATTATTATTATTATTATTATTATTATTATTATTATTATTAATTATTATTATATCAAAAGGTGTAATAATTACTCTAGAAATGGAATTGGTTCTTATTTTAACCATTTTAGACGAGAAAATATATATATATATATATATATATTTTTTTCAATCTATTTTTGGAGAAGCCCTGCAATCAATGCGTACAACTTACTGCAGTATATACTTGGCATCTTCCTCTGATTGCAGCTAATATCGCGAACTAAATTGTTCCTATAAATTATTGTGTGAGTTCCTTATCACTTTGTGTGTGGTGTGTGTGTGTGTGTGTGTGTGTGTGTGTGTGTGTGTGTGTGTGTGGTGTGTGATGTGTTTGGCTGTGTGTGGTGACGATACATCCATTTAATGTTTCCATAAACATTTATGAGTTGCATGAAATATTAATAAATAATAATCATAATAATGATAAAACTAATAGTAAAATAATTAATAATAATAATAATAATAATAATAAATAATAATAATAATGAATAATAATAATAATAAATATAAGTAAATAATAATAATAATAATAATTATAAGTAATAAAATAATAATAATAATATTTAGCGGTTTTGTGTATAGTAAAAGTTTGAGATTGCTATGCCCTCTTCTGCTGGTAAGTTGAAACTTTAACTTTAGTTACATTGTTAACGAATGCTGTATGTCAGTTGGGCTTGTTAAATGTCTTTTTTTTAGTGTTCAATATTGACAATGTTTAATGCAAAATTGAAACAATTAATATTTTAGAGGATTATGTTTGAAAAAGTGTTGTATATTTTTATAATTTAACTTGAACGTATGATGTAAAGAAACAACGGCAACAACAACAACAACAACACAACAGCAACAACAACAAAGCAAAAACAACAAAACAACCACAACAACAAAAACAACAACAGCAAACACATCAAACAACAACAACAACAGCAACAACAAACGTAAAAAATCAACACAACAACATCAACAACTGCAACAAATGCAATCAACAAAACGCTACATTTCAACACAAACAACATCAACAACTGCAACACAATGCAACAGACAAACGGCGACCATTTTCAACAACCAATAGCTACTGAGCAAAGGAAAAATATACTTGATTTTATGTTGAAGTGTTATGACCAAAATAGATACTTATAATACTGACATTGAATCAATAGATCAATAGATCAAAATAGCTCAATAGAACAATAGAATCATGGAAGGTTAGGAGGTAGTGTGGATGAATAGTGTTAGTGGAGTTTACTGATTTGTCTGATTTTAGTCTGCTTTAGGGTACGTGAAATGCAAGATATTTTAAGTTATAAAAACAAAATAAATAAATAGTTTTTGTGTTATTGTTAAACATAATATGACTTGAATCAATAGATCAAAGATCAATAGATCAATAGATAAATGGATCACGAATGGGTAGTGATGGCAGTTGATTTATGATTACTGATTTAACTGCTTAAGGTAGTAAAAATGCAAAAATATTTTAAGTTATATAACATAACAGAATGAAGAATTTTTTATAAACGAACGACTAAATGTTTAAAATAAAAAAACGAAAATAAATAAATTTTTATAGTAAAAAATAAACAAAATAAATAAATTTTTATAGTTAAAAACGAAAAAAAATGAGACTTGAATCAATAGATCAGATAGATCAATAGATTCAATAGATCAATAGGGATCACGAATGGGTAGGAATGGCAGGTTGATTTACTGATTTACTGTTTACTGCTTAAGGTTATGTAAAATGTAAAAAAATTTCTCAAAACAACAAAAAAAAAACAATAAATTTATTCGTATACAACTTCAAAAGTAAAAAAGAAATAAAACAAAAAAAATAAATTTTTATAGTTAGAAATAAAATCAAGAAATAAATAAAATTATATAGTAAAAACAAAATTGTTTAAAGAAAACAAAAACAAAATAAATAAAGAGTTTTTGTGTTATGTTATGGAGATACAAAAATATGATTTGAATCAATTAGATCAAATAGATCCAATAGAATTCCATAAATCATGGATGGGTAGGTGGGTGAAATGGGTAGTTTGATTTACTGGCTTTACTGATTTACTGATGTATTGCTTTTAGGGAGTGTAAAAAGCTAATATTTTAAGTCATAAACTAAAAAGTTTAAATTTTTTTAGTAAAAACAAAATGTTTTAAAGCAAATAAAACAAAATAAATAAATTTTTATAGTAAAAAACATAATGTTTAAAGAAACAAAACAAAATAAATAAAAGTTGTGTGTTATGTTATAACAAAATATGAACTTGAATCAATAGATCACTAGATCAAGAAGATCAACGAATGGGTAGGAGGGTGGGGATGGGTAGTTTTGATTTACTGATTTACTGATTTACTGCTTTAAGGGTATGTAAAAATGCAAAATTTTTAAGTTATAAACATAAAAAGAATAAATTTTTTAGTAAAAACAAAATGTTCAAAGCAAATAAAACAAAATAAATAAATTTTTATAGTAAAAATAAAACAAAATAAATAAATTTTATAGTAAAAACATAATGTTTTAAAGAAATAAAACTTAAAATAAATTAATAAGTTTTTTGTTATGTTTATGCAAAATATGAAGCAAATAGATCAATCAGATTCACTAGCTCAATAGGTCAATAGATCAAACTAGATCATGGAAAGGTAGTAGGGTAGTTAGATGATAGTCTTGATTTACCCGTGATTTAACTGACTTACTGCTTTAACGTGGTTTACATGATGTTACTGATTTACTGCTTAAGGTTATGTAAAACATGACAATTTGTGTCCAAAAATATAAACCTAAAAAGAAAAATTTGTTGTAAAGAACAAAATGTTTTAAAGAAACACAACAAAAATAAATAAAAATGTTTGTGTTAATATTGATATCAAAATATGACTTGAATCAATAGCTCACTAGATCACATGATCAATGAATCAATAGATCATGAAAGGGTAGTGTAGGGTAGGAGGGCAGGTTTGGATTTACTGATTTACTGATTGTACTTGCTTTAAGGTATGTAAAAATGGTAAATTTTTAGTAAAAATGCAAAATTTTTAAGTTAATAAACATTAAAAGAATAAATTTTTTAGAAAATGCAAATGTTTAAAGCAATAAAAGAAAAATAAATCAAATTTTGTTAATCAAAGCGTTAAAAACAAAATCCCTACATCTTTTAATTGGTAAACGCATAATTTTCGAGGAAATTGAAAGAGAATAAATACAAAGTTTTTGTGTTATTTTTATACAAAATATGACTTAATCAATAGATCAATAGATCAATAAGTCATGAGGTCACTAGATCAATAGATCATGGAAGGGTATGGAGGGTAAGTTGGATGATAAGCTTGATTTACCTGATTTGACTGATTTACTGGGCTTTACTGATGTACCTGCACTTTACTGATTTACTGCGTTAGGTAGTATATAACAAATGTTTTTTAAGTTAATAATCATCAAAGGAATAGAATTTTTTAGTAAAAACAAAAATGTTAAAAAGCAACAAAACAAAAATAAATAAAAGTTTTGTGTTATTATACAAAATAATATGACTTGAATCAATGGATCATTAGATCAATAGATCATAGATAATAGATCTATGAAGGGTAAGGAGGGTTGGAGGGGCGGGTTTGATTTACCTGGATTTACTGATTTACCTGCTTAAGGTATTAAAAAATGCAAATTTTTTAGTAAAAAATGCAAAATTTTTTTGAAAAGTTTAAACATAATCAGAAGAAATAGGTAGGAATACTAAATGTTTAAAGCAATAAAATCAAAAATAACATCAAAGAATCACAATAAGGGCCCCTATATATATAGAAATTTTACTTAGAAACGAACATAATGATGTAAGAAACAAAACAAAAATTAAGATTAAAAAAATTATTTTGTGTTATGTTATATAGCATAAAATATGAAATTGAATCAATCGATCATAGATCAATAGCTCAATAGGTCAATATAGATCAATAGATCATGGAAAGGGTAGGGGGAAGTTGGATGATAGTTTTGTTTACTCGAACTTTACTGTATATACTGTTTTACTGATTTTACTGATTTTACTGATTTACTGCTTTGGAATGTGGTCCAAATGCAAGATTTTTTTTTAATTATACAACTAAAAAAGAATAAATTTTTAGTAAAAACAAAATGTTTAAAGAAACAAAACAAAAATAAATAAAAGTTTTGTGTTATATTATACAAAATATGAACTTGAATCAATAGATCAATACGTCAATAGATCATAGATCATGGAAGGGCAGGAGGGTATGGAGGGCATTTGATTTACTGATTTACTGATTTTTACTGCTTTAAGTATGTAAAAATGCAAATTGTTTATTAAAAACAAAATTGTTTAGAAGCAAATAAAACAAAATAAATAAATTTTTATAGTAAACCACCTTATTTTAAAGAAACAAACAAAAATAGAAATAAAAGTTTTGTGTTATTATTATACAAAATATATGACTTAGAATCAAATAGATCTAATGATGATAAATAGATCATAGATCATGAAAGGGATAGGAGGGTTGGCTGAAGACAGTTTGATTTACTTTTTTATTCACTGATTTACTGCTTAAGGGTAATGTAAAACATAACAATTTTAATAGAAAATATGACTTGAATCAATAGATGCAATAGATCAATAGAATTCACCTAAATCAATTAGATCATTGGAAGGATAGGAAAGGTAATTTGATTACCTGGATTTACTGATTTACTGACCTTTAAGGTATGTAAAAAATAGCAAATTTTTTTGTTAAGTTATAACATAAAAAGAAATAAAGTTTTAGTAAAAACAAAACGCTTAAAGCAAATAAAAACAAAATAAATAAATTTTTAAAGTAAAAATAAAACAAAATAAATAAATTTTATAGTAAAAACATAATGTTTAAAGAAAACAAACAAAAATAAATAAAAGTTTTGTGTTATGTTTTAGCAAAATATGACTTGAATCAATAGATCGCTAGATCAATAGGTCAATACGATCAATAGATCATGGAAGGGTAGGAGGTGGCTGGAGAAGGCAGTTTGATTTACTGTTTTACTGATTGGGGGTCTTTGGGTTTGTAAAACATAACAATTTTAATTAGAAAATATGACTTGAATCAATATCTCAATAGATCAATAGATCAACTATGTTTGAAAAGACTCCATAGATCAATAGATAATAGATCATGGAAAGGATCGGAAGTAATTTGATTTTCTGATTTCTGATTACGTGCTTAGGGGTATGCAAAAATGCAAATTTTTTTAAGTTATAAACATAAAAAGAATAAATTTTTTAGTAAAAACAAAATGTTTAAAGAAAAAAAACAAAAATAAATAAAAGTTTTTGTGTATATTATACAAAATATGACTTGAATCAATAGATCAATAGATCAATAGAACCCAAATAGATTCATGGAAAAGGAGGGTGGTTGGATGATGATGATTTGATTTACTGGATTACTGATTTACTGCTTTGATTAGTCTGATTACTGATTACCTGCTGATTAATCGATGTAAATATGCAAATGTTTTTTAAGTTAGAAACATAAAAAGAATAAATTTTTTAGTAAAACAAAATGTTTAAAGAAACAAAACAAAAATAAATAAAAGTTTTGTGTTATATTATACAAAATATGACTTGAATGCAATAGATATCAATAGATCATAGATCAATAGATCAATTGGTCAGTAGAGGGTATGGAGGGCAGTTTGAATTTACTGATTTACTGATTTAACTCATATGCTTTTAAGGCATGTAAAAATGTAAAATTTTTAAGTTATAAACATAAAAAGTTTAAATTTTTTAGTAAAAACAAAATGTTTAAAGCAAATAAAACAAAATAAATAAATTTTTCATAGTAAAAATAACAAAATTAATTAAACTTATAAAAGACTAGTTAAAGATAAATATATCCGGTATAAAAAATATAACCCCAAAATTTTCTTTTATTTAAAATTCAAAAAAAAAATAAAGAAAATAAGAAAAGAACTAAAAATAAAATGTTAAAATAAAAGTATAAAAAAAAAATTAAACTTACTACAAATAAAAAAAAAAAAAAACCAAAAAAAGAAAAATTGAAAAATAAATTAATAAGTAAAATTAAAACAAAAAATAAAAAATTAAAACACAAAATAAAAATGTAAAACTAAAAAATAGTTAGAAAAAAAAATATAATAAAATATACAATTACACACACAGGTGAAATGTAAGATATAAAACATAAAAAAAAGCAAACAATATATCATGCTTCAACTTAGCGAGAAAAAAATTATTATAGTTAACGTTTATAAAAAGAAAAGGGAGATTTTGAAATATAAGATGACAGGACCTTTCAAAACATTTAGAAGACGGTATCTTTGCAAGAAGCAAATTGCATTGAACGATATGTACATGATAGAACGGAATCAGTTATGTGAACAGTAATGATATTGTTTATTAAACGAAATGTTTTTAACATTGGACACCGCACCCGGCTCAGCACCGGTGCCCGTTGGTCAACTCCTATTCTATTCTATCCCTTCCTCTTCCAGAAATCCGACTCCGATCTCTTTTCTCTAAATTTCAACCTTCTATTAACATGTCGGTTTTTAGGGGGGGGTGGCTCCCCTCCATGGTGCGCTAACCTAGTCTACGATGAGGTTTCGTCACCGCTTGATAGGGGAGCCAGAGTTGAAGAAGATTACGTCAACTAGAACGTCATCATAATCTGAGGGGTGAAGAGAAGTGTGGGTTATAAGACTTATTGTTACCCTTCAAAAACTCAAATATGGCTAACTAGACCTCAAAAGTTGGTCCCTCGAACCACGCCTTTGAACCTTAATTTGTGTGTACCATGATAGGAAAGTAGGATCTAGAAACCTGTTGATGCATATTTCTAGAGAAAAGTCAAGTGCATAGTCGTTTATTTGACTTGGATCCTGCTTTATAGGCTCAGCCGATACCTCAGAATCGACTTCCCCGACTTAATGAACCCTTAACTCAACACCTCAAGCATCAAAATCTGACGACCTTATGAAATTCCAAGTCATGTCAGTAATTGACTTGAATTCCCTGTTCCATACGCCTCACATATCTCATAAACGGCTTCCCCTACCCCAAAAACCCATAGATGGACACCTCAAGCGTCAAAAATCTGACGACCTTACGAATTTCCAATCATGTCGGGCATTTTGACTAAAATTCCTGTTCCAGAACGCCTCACATCCCGTCATAAACGCTATCCTCTACCCAAAAAACCATCAGATGGAGCACCTCAAAGCGTCAAAACTGACGACCTTACAAAATTCCAAGTCATGTCGGCATTTGACTTGAATTCCCTGTTCCAAACGCCTCACCAACCTCAAAAACGGCTTCCCTGACCCCAAAAACCCATAGATGGACACCTTAAACGTCAAAATCTGACGACCTTACGAAATTTCAAGTCATGTCGGCATTTGACTTGAATTCCCTGTTCCAAACGCCTCACCAACCTCAAAAACGGCTTCCCTGACCCCAAAAACCCATAGATGGACACCTTAAACGTCAAAATCTGACGACCTTACGAAATTTCAAGTCATGTCGGCATTTGACTTGAATTCCCTGTTCCAAACGCCTCACCTACCTCAAAAACGGCTTCCCCGACCCAAAAAACCCATAGATGGACACCTCAAGCGTCAAAATCGGACTCAGCGGGAAAAAATATGCAATCTGGTCAGGCGAAAAGCAATAATCCGAAATAAAAAATCCGACGGTAAAGTAAAAGCGCTCGGAAAAATGTCGATCATCTGCTATATTTACCAGGTGGTTCAAGTAATTTTTTCAAGTACAGCAAGGTACAAGTACTCTAGAATTGTTCATGTACAAGTACAAAGTACCAAGTACTCAGAATTTTGTTCAAGTACAAGTAACAGAGTACATAGTACATGGTATCAAGTACAAGAACAAGTACAAGTACTTAATGAAAACACTTCCAGTATAATATATATATAATATATATATATATATATATATATATATATTACATATATATATATATATAATAATATATATATAATTAATATATATATAATAATACCTTTTATCTTTCATCATCAGAATCGATTATCTTCATCATCATCATCATCATCTTATCTCCCCAAGACTGGAGACAAGGTGCGTAACATATAGAAAAAATAAAAATAGTAAAGAAGAATATGAAGCAAGTAGAACAGAAAGCCCAGCCTTACCCGCCCCTTTATCCAATTAAGTGAGAACTGATCGCAGTCAGACAATCACCCTAGAGCTTTCGCGGGACTGGCGATTGACCCTTAAGCATATGACTTCTTATCATGTGGGGTTTCATTCCTTAAGCCCAGTGGGCCTACAACACTCTCCTCACCAAACCACCCCACTCATCAACCGTCCTGTGTTAGTTCCTTTTCACTTTCTGACTGATTCCTCACACTTTTTCTGCTACTGATTTCTTATCAGACTAATTCTTACTTTTTCTTCTGTCTCCCATCGGTCGATTCCCAAAAGACACTTACCACTATACATCCGTTTATACCGACCGTACTGTCATCCATCCTTCCACATGACCAAACCACTCAACGTACTCATTTATCCTCTCATTTACCCCAATCCCACACCAAATAACTCTCTAAAAACGTTTCATTCCTCAATTTTATCATTTCTTTTCAACAACCTAAACGCGCCACTAAGATGTCCAATGACTGAGACACATTGTAATTTAGATGCTATACCTTTATCCAGACCAATAGTTCCACTACTAATACATAACAGCGGGTACACACACCCTCATGTAAGACCCTAAGCGCACTCAAGACTTTCCTTTACATCCCCCAACGATTTAACTGCACAGCAAACCTTAGTGCCATTCACAAATTTTCCTACTACCAACTCTGCATCTGCTTGCTCCCTTTCATTCAACATATAACATCCTAAATACTTAAATCAGACACTTCTTTCCAGCTGCTCACTCATCTACATAACTTCACATGAGGCCTGTCTCTTACTTCCACCATGAACCTATCTCATATCTTACGTTTACTTTTAAAACCTTTCTATTTTATGTACACCTAACCAAATCTCTCTACTAATCGACTTCTTTATATCTTCTCAGATTTAACAAAACAAACCAAATCATCTGCATAATAGGTAGGGAACCGTCCACTCTCATCCATTCCCCATCATTCTAACTCTATCCTTGTCACCCCCCACCTCTATATTCTTTCATAACCTCATCCATATACAAGTTTAGATTGCCAAGGAGACATACCACATCCCGTCTCCTCCGCTATTAATATTAAAATAATCACATTTATTCTTAATTACGTCAATCTAAGCATATTTTACATCATGACATAATTTTGATCTATTCAGAGCTTTACCACCAACACCAATATCACTTAACACCTGCCATAGAATTCCTTATTCATCCCCTATTATGCGCCTGTTGCATATCCATAAATCCTAAATACAATTTATTCTTCTCCTCTCTCATTATCCCCATCATTTGTTTCAATGAACAGATTTGATCCACACATCTCTACCACTTCTAAACGCCTTATTCGCCCAATTGTTCTTCACTCTTCGACCGCACTCTTTTCGACCAAATACTCAGCATATACTCCCTACAACACTCAATAAAACAATTCCC
>JABUQX010043473.1:25000-28243 GCA_015478945.1 Trachelipus rathkii | reverse complement strand
TGGCTATTATACAGATTTGCTGTACGAAGAAGGGTGGGCATAGGGGCTACAATCCAGAAATTTTGTAGAATACAAGATATTTAATCAAAAAATTTGACTGAAATCACATAAAAAAAAGTATAAACGCATAAAACCGGTATTATGAACGAATGCAGAACTCCACCCCAAATTAAAAAAAAAAATCCGCGCTGCATAATGAACCCTTTAAATATAGATTTCGAAGCACTCATAATCTAAGAGCAGATGTTCAGCGTTGAAATGCATAAACGTGAAATTAGAGGTACGATTTTCAAACAAGTTTTCAAAAACAAGAACAAAAAGTGTGCTCGAATGAAATATGGTTGTCAATTAGTTAACTTCAATGATAAAGGGCATTCAGCAGCGAAAAATATTTTAAAACATGTCCTTGCTTATGACCCGCCGTAGTACATTTGGCCATGCTGTTTCGTTTGGATTGTTTTTGTATGCACACGAGACTCCCGACATTCTTGATCGGATTATCAGAAATTATATTATATTATATTATTATATATATATATTTATATATATATATATATATGTATGTATTACTAATATATTATAATATACGATATATAGTATGTATGGTATAGTATTATATGATATATATGGCCGTCTGAGTGAGTATATATATTGATGTTATAATTAGCATAGTATATATGATATCTACAATAGTGCGTAATGAAGAAAGTATAATCAGTAAGTGTAATATTTGATTATTGAATGTTACAGAAGTGTCTATTTAGACCCGCTGTTAGTAGCCGGTGCGTTATGCGTGACGTTTGATTTAATTTTAAAAAGTAACTCGAATTGTTTCTACTTTTTTTAGACATTAGTATTCAAATGTAGCCCTAAATCTAAGACTAGATCACGTTTATAACGCCGGTAATGGTTCACAATTTTGGAGATGTGTGAAAATTTGGTTTAGTGTAAATTACTTTTATTCAGTATTTAGAGATCTGCCTAAGGATATTTTACTATTCTAACTCCGGCGCTCGACGTCTTACATACTTATTGTTTTCCTATAAATCATTTCTTTAAACTTTGTGAAAATTGGGTATTAGGATAAATAAGGGCGCATCTAGGACGTTTTAAGATTAGATGAGACCTGTACGTGTCTAAAAGCTGCGAAAAAGTTGGCATATAGTTCAGCTTAAATTTGAATGTTCAGCAACCCAACGATCTAGCTAGCGATCCTCTCCTTCGCATGATCCAATAAAATAAAAATTAAAATTATTAAAAAATTAATTAAAATAATACGGCTGAATAACATCTTACGCCTGGCATTTTTGCATTTTTGCATTTTTGCATTTTTTTTTTTTTGTTTTTACTTTTTAATTGTGAATGAAAACATTTTTTTTCATGTCTTATTGCTGTAGTTATATACTACCTATATATATATTATTAAGAGGTATGTTATTTTTATATACTAATATATCATAGTATTCTTTATCGTATATATATCATATAATGTCAGTATTGATATTATTATATATATATATATTTGCAGATATATATAGTATATAGTAGGAACGTTAGGTGATAGGCGTTAGGTCTTGGTTATTAACATCTTTCTTCTTTAAACAATTGTTTAGCTCTTTCACTCTTACTGTTGTAAATTTGTTGTTTTGGATGGCTTTATGTGTGTCTATTACTTTTCATTACCTATTTAACTAATCCTGCTCGCGCGTCGTTACTGGTTACTAAGGCGAAAAAACATATACCTGATCTACCCTTTCTATAGCCTGCTACGACCAAGATTAGATTTTCAACATTTTCATCTTTTATTAAGTTTCGTTTACCCAAGAACTGCATTTCTAGTGAATCCGTTATCGTACATTTTCTATCAACTAAATCATTTATTTTATAATTACTTTTTTTACTATCTTTCATTTCTTATATTTCTCTGTGCTATCATTTTTTTCCTGCATTAAAATGTTCGCTGATTTCGAATGTATTAAGTTTTATGTATATATCATTAGTTTTTTTGTTTAAGGATAACAAGGGTGTCACATAATCTAAACCCGCATTACCGGAAAATGAAGATTATAAGCTGTTTAAAAATTTACATAAAATATTTACTATATCTTCCTACAGCCAGGCCGTACCGACCTTAGCATAAGCTCTTGTTTTATGACTATACAATTTTTTAACTTTGTGAAATAATTGGTTAGAAAATAAGATTATCTGTGTTTAGAATTTACTAAAATATTTAACTAATTGCTAACCGGCAACGTCAATACCCGACATACGACTTTGTTTTCCTGTAATAACTCTTAACATTGGTTATGAACCCTTCTTAAAGTAGGTGGCGTGATATCTTGTCTCTTCTGATATATATATATAATTTGCTCAGAGATATAGGTCAGTCGTCGGCGTAGACGATATAAGAGGGATAATCCCCGCACATTTGTATATATAACGTGGAGATATATGTAGATGGGTTGGTCCCACACACTCGAGAGTTATCAGGTGTTTTGGAATTGTTGATAAGTGGTGCTAGATGTATATAGTCGGCTAGTGTATCGAGGCTAGCTGTAGCGTAGAGCCGGAGTTGTTGTTCTCTCGCATATTGGATTGCATTGGGCATATGTTGTGGTGAAGAGGATAGTTTGTGGGTGTGGTGCGCATTGCTGAGATTTTTTGGAAGTTAAGAGTTGCGTGTCGGTGTGTGCTTATATTCGCTGTGAGACCTCAGCACTCCACTGTATATATATAGGAATACTTGCGTAACTTGTTCGTGATCCTCAAGATCGAGCAGTATGGAGATTCTGTAATGGGATTGAGCACTCTGTAGTACTAAGAGTATGAGATGCGCACGTCTGTGTGTCGCGACTTGTGTCAGAGGAGTGGTGCGATGAGATGTTGATCGTATGTCCTGACACGCACGTGTGTAGTGATAGTATATAAAGGTGTTAGCCTCCCTTCGTGTGGAGTATTTTTTTTTGTTTTTTTTTGTTTGTTGGGTTTCTGTTTTATTTGTTGGGTTCATTCTTCGGTTTCCGTCCTTCTATTGATAAGGTTGAGGCTTAGCTATAAGACTAATAAACTGTCCCTACTTTCAAACTCCCTTGGCCCTCTTTCTCTCTGCGACGGGGACGTTGGTGCCTATCTCTTTACTATAGGTACTACAAGGCAGGTGCTTGAGTTTGTTTGACCTCTCGTTATTTCGCCACCACGGAGGCGTGACCCTCGCTGCACAAGGGGTGTCCAGTCTTTCTCATT
>JABUQX010043473.1:12500-17500 GCA_015478945.1 Trachelipus rathkii | reverse complement strand
ATTGAAGTGCCTCCCCATGTTTTCGGTTCACGAGCCGCCACTGATATATTATATATATATATATATATATTATTATATTATATATATATATATATATTATATATTATATTATAATATATATATATATAATATATATTATATATAGGACCTGTTTGATTTTACGACTACCGTCAGTTTTGGAATTTTTTTTTTTGTTTTTTTATCTATACATTTCTAGTATATGATCCTAGCAGTCAATTTAAGGGGTGAAAAACATGATTCAAAAATATATAGGAATAACTAAGGGAATACCCAAGGGTAAACCGCATAGATATCAGTTTTCGGGGTCTCTCGGCCTTCCGGGGAACGACAGGGTAGGACTATTTCCCTCCGGGGGAAATAATAAAAAAATAATAAAAAAAATTTAAAAAAAATATAAAAATTAGGGGGCTCGGGCCGACGGGGGACAGAGGGGGGGACGTTTTCCATACCCCGTAGGGGATGGGCTCCGGAACCCCCGCTCTTTGGTATTTGGGTGTCGCGGGGGTTCCTCCGCCCCTCCCCTACGGGATATGGAAAACTTCCCCCTCTGTCCCCGTCGGCTCGCCCCCTAATTTTTTTTTATTTTTTTTTATTTTATTATTATTCTTTTACATTTTTGTAATAGGCTTTACACGCTGATTCCAAATATGTAATTGGTTTTTCTCAAAGTGTCGTACTTTTCGAGATATTTCATTTATGATAAAAAAAAATTTTTTTTGTTTTTTTTTTTTGCTTTTTACATTTTTGAAATAAGCTTTATACGCTGATTTCAAATATGTAATTCTGTAAGTGTCGTACTTTTTGAGATATTTCATTTTTTTAACATTTTATGATATAAATGTGATATTTTAACATAATTATTTAAATATTTCGAACTTTTTGAATCATGTTAAAATATGTAAAATTGTAAAAAAAAAAAAAAAAAAAAAAAAAATCAAAACTGACGGAGTCTTTATAACATAACAGGGCCTATATGGACATCATATATATATAATATATTATATATATATATATTAATACTATATATATATATTATAATATATATATATATATATCTATAATATATAATATATATATATATTATATTATATATATATTTATAATATATATATTATATTATATATATATATATATATATATATATATTAATATATATATATATATATTATATATATATATATATATATATATATATATATATATATAATATATTATTATATATATATAGTTTATATATATAGTTAATATATATAGTTATATATATAGTTATATATATAAATACATATTATATATATATATATATATATATATATATATATATATATATATATATATATATATATATATATAAATATATATATATATATAATTATTTTTTTTTTTACAGGTAACCAGCGCTCGCGGGCAGATCGCTTTTCAAGGAGAGGCAGGAAAGAAAATGATGGAGGAAGCCCAAACCATCCGATACTTAACGCAAATCTCAGAGGTGACCGCAGACTGAGAGGTCTTAAAGTGAGGGAGATTAAATACAGCAGGAAAAACAGATGAAGACAGAGATTTACACAGAAGATAGGCGGCCGGAAAGAAGGAGTTACAACAACGAACAAGCCTGGAGTTCCCAATATTCACACAAAATTCATGAGAAAGCTGGACACCCCTTGTGCAGCGAGGGTCACGCCCTGGTGGCGAAATACGAGAGGTCAACAAACTCAAGCACCTGCCTTTCGTAGTACCTATAGTAAAGAGATAGAGCACCAACGTCCCGTCGCAGAGATAGAGAGGGTCAAGGGAGTTTGAAAGTAGGGGACAGTTTATTAGTCTTATAGCCTAAGCCTCAACCTTATTCAATAGAAGGACGGAACCGGAGCCCCCCCCCCCACCAAATGTGGGAACAGTACTCCACACAAGGGAGGCTAACACCTTTATATAATAATAGTAACTGTTCGGAAGAAAAAATTCCCACAACCTGAACAGAACTCCCAGTTTCATTGAAATCTCCTTAGCAACCAATGTAATGTGAGGTTTCCAAGATAGGTTTATTGCTTATGTTCAGAATAAGAACATTTAGTCATAAATCCTGTTCTTAGAAGAAATCTACCAAGTCAAAGTTAATGCAGGAAGACAAAGCTATGTTGGGTATACGGCCGGCTAGGAAAGGTGAAATATTTTAGTAAATTCAAAACACTGATAATCTTATTTTTTAAACAATTTTCACAAAGTTAAATAATTATAAGAAAAAAAAGTTATGTTGGGTATACGGCCGGTTAGGAGTAGTGAAAGATTTAATATTATTGAAAGACATAAATCCTACTTTTAGAAGGGTTCTACCAAGTTAAAGTTTATACAGGAAAACAAAGCTATGTTGGGTATACGTCCGGTTAGGAATAGTTAAATATTTTAGTAAATTCTAAACACAGATAATCTTATTTTCTAACCAATTTTCACAAAGTTAAAATATTTATAGTAAAACAAAGCTATGTAAGGTCGACGGCCGGTTAGGATTAGTAAATATTTTATTAAATTTTAAACACTTATAATCTTATTTCCGGTAAGCGTTTAGATTATGTGACACCTGTATCTAAAAAACTATGATATATACATAAAAACTTAATACATTTTCGAAATCAGCGAACATTTTAATGCAGGAAAATGAAGAAGAAATAAAATGAAAGATGATAAAAAAAAGTATATAATAATAAATGATTTAGTTATAGTGTACGATAAGTTTCACTTGAGATGCAGTTTTTGGTAAACGAAATTATAAAAGATGAAAATGTTGAAAAGTCTATTGGTCGTAGGAGGTATAGAAAGGGGATCAGGTATATGTTTTTTAGTACCAGTAACGAGCAGGATTAGTTAAATGGTAATGAAAGTAATAGACACACATAAAGCCAAAAACAACAATTACAACAGATGAGTGGAAAGGCTACAATTGTTTAAAGAAGAAAGATGTTAATAACCAAGCCTAACCTAACCTAACGTTATATATATATATATATTATATATATATATATATAATAATATATAATTATAATATATATATATATATATCTAAATATATATATAGTAATTTAATATATATAATATATATATTTCTACGAAAACCATGATAAAAAAAATGTTATTTAATAAAAAACACAAGTAAAAAAAAAAAAAAAAATGCAAAAACTGCAAAAATGCAAAATGCCAGGCAGTAAGAATGTATATTCAGCCGTATTAATTTTAAATTGAATTTTAAATATTAATTATTTTAATTAATAATTATCACACTCACTCTTTTCTCCATATCCGGCATTTAAATGGTTTGCTGAATTCAAAAATTCATTAGTTTTTATGTAGCTATCGCAGGCTTCTTTAGAATACAGGTCTCATCTAATGCTTTGAAATGCACGGCTGGCCCTTATTTCTAATCAATTTTCCCAAAGTTAAATAATTTATAGGAAACAAAGCCTATAGTGGAGATGGTGACGCTCGTGATAGATTGATTCGGGAGGTTTATTATACTGGATAAAAGTATTTTACTAAACAACTTGTCTGGTGCGCCCATTCATGATTGCTGGAGCTTCAATGATGGGTGCGATTCGTTTTACGCATAGCTGTATCGGTGTGTTTCATCATTAGACATATAATAGCATAGTTGTCTTAGCGATTGGCTGTAGGTGCGTGTGTATTTACGAGATCTCTTCTGTCGTAATGTCGCAGGTCGCTGATACCTGTTTGTGGAGGGTCTAATCGTTGTTGGAATACTGTGGTCCATTATTCTCTCTCTTCGGCACGTGGTGCCGAGTCTCCGTGCTTCTCATCTGCGTTGCTTATTGTTCGTTCTGTTTCATCTCTCTCTCGTCGACTGTGACATAGGATCGGGATAGGCTGAGAGAGTAGTATGTGGTGATAGGTTTAGGTGAGAGTTGAGTGCTCTGTGGCGTTAGGTATCTGCGGCGACTCGTGGTAGCTCTCGTGTCGTAGCTACGTAGTCTTTAGTGTTGATTTTGCGTTGTTACTCGGTTGTGGAGTTCATAGTATCCTACGACTCGATTAATGTGTAGGGTTGCTGTATAGTAGCTATATATGTAATTCGTTCTATAAGGCTTCGTACACATGAGATTGGGAGGGTGTGTATGCTGCTCTGCTATATATATATATATATATATATATAATTTCTGATAATCCGATCAAGAATGATCGGAGTGTCATACAAAAAAGTGGCAAATGTACGGCGGGTCTAAAGTGACATGTTTTAAAATAGTTTTTTGCTGCTGATGCTTTTATCATTGAATTACTAATTGACAACCATATTTCTTCGAGACATTTTTTTGTTCTTGTTTTGAAACTTGTTGAAAAACGTACCTAATTTCACGTTTATGATTTCAACCTGAACATCTGTCTTAGATTATTGAGTGGTTGAATTTATATTTAAAGGGTCATTATTGCAGGCGGGATTTTTTTTTTTTTAATTTGGGGGTGGAGTCTGCATTCTTCATAATACCGGTTTTATGTTTTATACTTTTTTTTTATTGATTTCAGTTCAAATTTTTTGATTAAATATTTGATTTTCTCAAAATTTCTGGGATTGTAGCCCCTATGCCCCACCCTTCTTCGTACGCAACTGTATAATACATATTTGTGTCCCATAGAAGTAGAATTACTTATGATAAAATTAATATTAAAACTATTGTTTGAATTATCTTTAAATTTATTTATGTGAAAAAGAGTTATATTTTTATCGGATCGAAAGCTAGGATGCGATGTATTCCACTATCTACATCCGGATGCTGCAAAATTTTCAAAAAACCTGATTTCCTAATTTTGGCTGGAGCCGAAGGAAGAACCGAATAAAAATATATTTTTTCTCTTGTTAAAATTTAACTAACAAGACAATAAAGTCCGTCATCGGAGCAATATAATTTTAAGATTACACTGCTCAGCTATGAATTGTTTCGGGCTCAAAATTAGCGTATTCTTATGTATTTCCACCTGCT
>JABUQX010043473.1:0-5000 GCA_015478945.1 Trachelipus rathkii | reverse complement strand
ACGCTTTGATTACAATCTAATATAATAATACTAGTATTAAGGGAAAATTGAAAGAAAAAATAACTATTACTGAAAATTAATTGAGTGATAATATTTATGGTAGATCTAAAATAATACATAACTATACTATAATAGAAATATAGATAACATATTATATATAATATTAATTATATATATATATAATATAATATATATATATATATATTATATAATTATATATAATATATATATATACTCTTAAATATATATCATTAAATTGTAATAATAGAGAGAGAGAGAAAGAGAGAGAGAAAAGAGAGGAGAGAGAGAGAGAGAGGAAGAGAGAGATAGAGTAAGAGATGAGAGAGAGAGAGAGAGAGATGAGAATACGCGAACTCTAAAATTCTACCAAGCGACTCTAACGCAAGACAAGAAATTTCAACTGATCACGTTCTATAGTTATGCCAAACTATATATATATATATAATATATATATAACTAGTATATATATATATATATATAACTACTATAAAATATTATATATATACTATATATAACATAAGTATATTATATACTATATAATAATATATGTATATATGTGTGGGTATGTGTGTGTGTATGTAATCTGTGTGTGTGTGTTGTGTGTGTGGTGTGTGTGTGTGGTGTGTGTGTGTGTGTGGCACAGGATTTTACTTAGTGGCTAGCAAGATGATTGCAGTGATTTATGTCTGCGTCGCTATACTCATGTTAGAGTTGCGGGTGATGGAATATAAAATTACCAGAATTATTCCCTTCTCCAAATAAGTCTATTTAATAAAAAATATGTCAGAATTAATAAAAATAATTTTTTTCGTAAATAAAATAAACAAATAAACAAACAATGCGATAAAGTAGTAAATAAAAATAAAAATTATTTAATAGTGTCACAAGTGTGAGTAAAAAAAATTACCATATGTTGAGAATATAAAAAAAAAGGTAATACTTTACCGGGGTTGGGCGAGTACTGACTACTTGGTCCTTAGTGGTTTAACGTAAATATCATAAATCTAAACTAGCATTCAGACGGCCTATGGATTTTCAAAGAATGTTTCGAAATTGCATTTGTTACCAAATTCTGCTACATTCTTTATGGTTCACCTCTTCATTTTTCATTTTCAAATTCTGTGTTAAGAGTACTCAGTGCCTGCAGTATGCCAGAGTCCTGCCTCCGTTCATTGTAATTTCTTTAGAACAACGTTCTTTACTCTTCGCAGAGTGCTGAAAGACCTATTCAATGGTACTTGTTGAACACGGAAGCACCAGGTGCAATTATTAGACAGGTTTTGATTTGAGGAAAAAACGGGGCCGGCTTCTTTAAACTCGACTTCAGGTAACTTTATGAAAAGTCATCTATAAGAAGCCGCCCCTTTTATCCTCAAATCTAAAAAACCTGTCTATGCATCGATCTATGACCAATAAAATTGATTTATTTTTAATATTCTTCAGATGAGAGTTCGGGAACATCGTTTTTTAGTTCATAGGAGAACAAAAAATTTTCCATCTTCTTTCTAATGTGTGCTTGAAATATCTTGTCAAAATATATTATATATATAATATATGTATAAATATACTAACATATTTATATATATAGATATAATATATATATATATATATAATATAATATATATATATATATCATATAATAGTATATATATATCCTATTAAGTAGTAGTATAAATAAATATATATGGTTATATATATATATATATATATATATATAATAAAGTATATATAGTGAACTATGAGACAAGTTAAATATAACCTATTATTATTATTATATTTTACATTCCAATAATGGGGCGTTAAATCTGTTAGCTTCTTCATGCTCCGAGGCCCTTATATAGCGCGGGGCCCAGGGCGGCGGCTCCAGTGCTAGGGCGACCTGGGGCAATCGCCTGGGCCCCGCCCTATAAGGGCATACGAGTGATCATAAAGAGCTAACAGATTTAACGCTCCATATCGCATGAGCTGATGGCAAAATATATATACTATAGATTATATATATATATATATATATATATAGTTATATAATATATATATAAGTATATAACCTAAGTACTAATTATATTATATATATATAGTACTCACACTCCTAAAGATATAGTATAGTGTAGTTCCGGATATAAGTAATATAGAAACCCTGATATTATAATAATATGACCCTTAAGATATATATTATTATACTATATATATAATATATATATATTATTGCACAAGAAATTTCAAGCACATATAGAAGAAGACGAAAAAATTTTTTGTTCTCCTTTGAACTAAAAGACGATGTTCCCGAACTCTCATCTGAAGAATACCTGTCAAATACAACTAAACTCTTTTTATAGGCGTCCTCTCATAACGATTTGCATTGGAAAGGTAGACACGCTCATGTACATACCGGAAGATTACGAAAACTTGCTGAATACATCACATTTGGAACAACAAGCTTGTTGAAGGAAAGTTATATACATACGATATGGCACAAGATTCAATAACCCCTCGTGTGCTAGATAATTATGATGTAATTTTGATGAAAAAAATGTAAAGATTTGGAGTTTCTTTAAGCCAAGAGGAGAGGAAAAACATGATATGAGCCTATAGAGCATACTGTGAAAGAGGAGACTCCGCAGGACTCTTTTATTCACGAGCATTTTATTTGACGGGAATGTAAAAATACGAGCAATATACTTTCAAGCATACATATATAATACATGGCCAAAAAACGGATTGTGTGATGTCTATCCAAACATTTATGTTACTTTAAGAATAATTAAGAATAGTAGCTACTATTCCAGTTACTGTAGCCTCTGCAGAGAGAAGCTTCTCGAAATTGAAGCTCATCAAAATTACTATTGAGAAGTACACACATGACACCCAAAAGACCGGCAATACTAACACTGGGACTGGCTTCTCTCGTCATAAAAAAAACGACATTGCGCGTGATGTACTTTAGATTTTAATCACCCTAATTAGTCTGACTTTAGCTGCAAGAAAAGTACGCCAGAGTTATTTTTTGAAAGAGTAATTGTGCTAGTAGAAATAAGTTATAGGAATATATATATATAATATTATATATAATATAGTTAATATATAAATTAGTAGTAGTAGTATAATGCAACGGTTAGGGAATATAATATAGTTAGACTAGTCTGTAATTATAGGACATGTATATATGAAACTCAGATATATATATATATATATATTATATATATAGGGTATAATATATAGTAGCCAACAGGATAAAATATAATCTATAGATAAATAAGTAGGACATATAGACAGTGAGGTAATATATATTCGGGGCGCCCCGTGGGAAGAGACAACAGAGTCCATATAATAAGGGTAAGTAAAGTAAGCGCTATGCCCTAATCGCCAATATATCGTATTCTCACAGTCCCATATTTGAAATAATGGAAAATAAATTAATTAAAATACCCGTAAACAAGGCTACCAAAAGTATCAGATAGATAACTTATCACAAGATTAGATAGGTGAAAAGTGTAAAAAAGAACTGATTTATAAAATAAATTAAAGAAAATCAACTACTTTAGTAATAACAATTATAATAATTTAAATTCATTTTTGAAAATTTTCCTTCCTACTCTGTTCTTAAAGAGCAATCTCAAAGCTATGGGCGTACGGAATCTTCATATTTCATATAAAAATAATAGGAAAAAAGCCAAGCGTCTACCTTGCTGTTCGAGCGAAAAAATACGCAAATTTTCGCGAGTACGAAACTTTCGTTTCACCAGTGAAATCGTACGAGAATATATTTGAAAACAAAAGATTATATATCTCTCTCTTGCTTCTCTCTTCCGACTCTCTCTCACCATCTCTCTCCACATCATCTCGTATACAAGAACTGTACTATACTACTATTACCTACATGAAAAAGATAATAATATATAAATAATATGTGGGCGTTGAGTTAGATAATAGTGTTTATACATACGTGGGTATATGGTATTGGTTTCTCAATCTCACAAGATTTTCCAAGTTCGATGCATATCATAGTATAAATATTATATATAAATATTTTAATTATATTTATACTATGGTAATTATCTATGTGATATATCAATATAAAATTCGACATTTTTAAAAGAAAAACTTATATCAAACACCCATTGTAGTGTTTCCAATATATTTAAATAAAAAATTTAAATGAATTTATTTTTTATTTTCGTAATAAACAAATTTCTAAAGAGTAAAATTAGTGTAATATATAACTACATATAAGATATATTACCTATTATAATATGGATAGGTATTTAGTAAGTGCATAATATATAAATTATATAATATATATATGGTAGGAATGTAACAGGAATAAGTTATATTTGAATAAAGAGTTGTCTTTAATCCATTTTGTATTGGACATCCTCAGGAACATCATATTAAATGAAAACTTTTATATTTTGAGAATGCCGTTAATTGTATTTTGCCTGGGCAAGATTCTATATATACCATATTCGTGTTTTAGATGATAGTCTTACTTGGTTGTAACAGCGGTGAGCCAAAATGTCTTTGACCTGGTGGAACAAAAATTATCACTTAATAGATGGGTAACATTTTAAGTCATATCTCCATATTGGTAATTCTTATACCAGATTTTTTACTTATATTTCCAAAGTTTTACTTTAACTTCTTTTGCCTTTCTGTTTTTTTTTGGGAAAATAATATTTCACCATGAAAAATGAATCCGAAAAATTGTGTTAAAAATCGAAAAAATTTCCATTTTCGTGGGTTTTCGTGAGGGTATTATCTAAAGAAGAAATAATTTAACGATATAAAAGTTTTGTTATGATGAATACAACTAAAGTTATGGCTTAACTTAATCTTATTTGGTTTGCAACAAGGTTTGGTTTTTAATATGTTAAAACTAATTAAAATTTAAGCAGGGGTGTCCAAATTAAGTCTAAATTGGTTTTCGGAAAATCACGGGAGATACACCTTTAGAAGACTTGCACTTAATACAGTCTCTGGAT
>JABUQX010043472.1:35000-39545 GCA_015478945.1 Trachelipus rathkii | reverse complement strand
TAACCTAACCTAACCTAACCTAACCTAACCTAACCTAACCTAAACCTAAACCTAACCTAACCTAAACCTAACCCTAACCTAACCTACCTAACTAACCTAACCTAACCTACCATACCTAACCAACCAACCTAACCAAGAGATAAACCTGACATAACGGATAACTATAACCTAACCTAACTAACCTAACTACCTAACCAACCTAACCTCCGCCCCGCCTGAGCTCCATCCAGGTAACTGATGCCTAGCCTTTGGAAGGTATCTGTGCTAACATGAGGTCATGTAGGAACCTGACCTGTATGGATCTATCCTAACTTATTTCGGTGCAACCACACACACACACACACACACACACACCACAACACACACACACACACACACACGCACCACACACACACACACAACCACGCCCACACACACACACTTATACTTATACACATACACACTTATTACTTATTACACACACACACACACACACACACAACACTCGACACACACACATTTCCCGTATGGACACACACCCATAGACACTTAACCTATGACACTTATACACACATTCACATATACACACATTCACTCCATAGACACTATACCATTTACACTTATACACAAGCAGGTCACAAACACACTACACATAGTTTTCAGGATTCACTTACAAAAAGGACTTATACGCTCCCATGGTCCACTTACACTTACAATTTACACTTTATACACATGTAGTAACACACGACCAACCCTTTTGGTCTTCCATGGTCAATTTTGGCCCACGCCTTATTTCATACTTAAAACATTTTTATTAAAACCATTTTTGCATACCTCTAAAGCCAGTAAATCAGAAATCAATAGAGGTGTTACTAACACACAAGAGCGGATTAGATGGTTTTTGTTTTTACTTGCTTTACTGCTATTAACTTCATGTCTTTACTGCTTTAACTCGATGTTTTTACTGTTTACTTATATGTTTTTCACTAGCTCTACTACTCAACTCAATAAAGAATAACATACCTCCAGGTCAGTAAATCAGTTTTTCAATAGATTTATTATTACCAAACACCTAGGGGGGATTAGTATTCTCTTTGTTTTACTGCTTTATGCTTTAACTCATGTTTTGCCGTGCTTCAACTCATGTTTTACTGTTTTCAAACTTATCATGTTTTAATGCTTTAACTCACATATTCATTAACATTACATACCTTAAAGCGGGCAAATCAGTAAATCAATAGAGGTGTTACCTAACCCCAAGGGGGGGGGGATTAGTATAGTATGCTTCTTGTTTTACTTCTGTTACTGCTTTAACTCATGTTTTGCTGCTTTAACTCATGTTTTACTGCTTAACTCATATGTTTTACTGCTTTAACTCAATATATCAATTACATTAAACCTTAAAGCTCAGTAAAGTCAGTAAATCAATAAGGTGTTACTAACACCAGGGGGGGGGATTTAGTATTGCTTTTTTTGACAGCTTTTACAGGCTGTATATTTACTGCTGTTACTGCTTTAACTCATGTTTTACTGCTTTAACTTTCTGCTTTACTGCTTTAACTTTCTGCTTTACTGCTTTAACTTTCTGCTTACTGCTTTAACTCATATATTTATTAACATTATGTTTTTTATTTTTGTTTTAATACTTTTTATTTATTTTTATTATTATTTTTATTTATTTATTTTTATTATTATTTTTATTATTTTTATTATTTTATTTTTATTATTTTTATTATACTTAGTGTTATTTCCATCCTGCAACTCTGTTGATCATCCTTTAAACAACACATGATTAAAGTTGAACATCACACACACACACACATACACACACACCCACACACACCACACACACACACCACACACTTACATTATTACACACACTTCACTATCGACATTACTTACACACATTCACTATGACACTTACATTTACCCATAGACACTTTATATTTACCTTATTTACACATGCAGGTTCACACACACACCACTTAACTTATACACACATTCACTATGATACTTACACTTTTACACACATTCACTATGACACTTAATCTATCCATAGACACTTTCATTTCACTTCATCACACGCAATATTTCACTACCATATCTCTCAAGATTTACTTTCTTCACACACAGAATTTACTTAACACACACAGAATTTACTTAAACTCGCACACAGACTTTAACACACATACACACACACACACACAGCACACACACACACACACACGAACACTCACTTACACATATAACCTATAATTCTATTAAACATTTTATGTTTTAATTAAACCCGTACATTTATATTACTCATTTCAACATATAATAAATTATTTTCAAAGTTTCTTAAAACTTCTTAATAAATCAATTCATTATCTTGAACAAAGGAATTTATTATTTAACTTGTAATACTTTTGTTTATTAATTTTCATAAACTATCAAGTTTTAAAATATCTTTTTACTAAAATTTTATTAATTTTATTAAAACAATAGCATTACTGATACCATTAATTAAAAGTCTATTAGACAGTAAATCAGTAAGGTCAGCCCTAGCACCCCTCTACATCAAGCTTATGCCACGTTTTCTCTCTATTGACTTACTACTTTACATCATCTTTAGCCGATGTATAATGTATAAAAATAACAAAATACAGTTCAGTCACTGCTAATCATAAGATGTATTATTATTAAAATCATTCTATTCACTTACTTGTATATTTTTCACTCCGCCCCTGATAATACCACACTAAAAACTATTTCAAAGTTTTTTAAATAATTTCGGGTTTTCTTTATTATTATTATTATTATTGAATCTATGTACCTTGACAATCCACACGATAAAACACAAAACCCGCGCTCGTTACAGATAACGAAACTGACCTCATCTCCCTGTATGTGTTTAGAAATATACATACTTTTAGGTCTAAATTTAGGATCATCCTTTTGTATACCCGGGCGATTTAGGCCTAATATCAGGTCAAAAATATATTTCAAACCCTACCCCTTTTCCCCTGTAAAATGTGGTGCATAAACTTACGTTAGGGCTAAATTAGGGCCTAATTTAGGATAAGCCTTTCTTGTAGACGGGCTAACTTTATCCTCAATACCTGGTGTATATGTATGCGCGTACGGAAAAGGGATTGATTTATTATTGATCTTTAACTATATTTGACCTGAAACATGCTGGATCGGTTAGATCCTTTAAGCAGGTAAGAAGAGAATGTTTACCTCTATCTTGTGAAGTTGGACGGAGTAATGCCTTATCTCTATATGACCTGTAATGTGATTGGTCGCAGAATTATTTTTATCGCTATTCGGCTTTTAAGGTATGAAAAAGCATGTTTTTCATATACCTCGAAGCCCAAGTTTCGTTTAATTTAAAACGTCTTAACATTAATGTAAAATTTATTTTAAGAAAGTAAAAACTCAGGTTAATAAAAAACTTTACTATTATTAATTAGAAATTTTAATTAATTCATTTCTTACCAGAATTTATTATATATATATATATAATATATATATTATAGTATATATATATAATATATATATATATATATACGTAATATTATATATATATATATATTATATTATATTATATATTATATATTATATATATACTATTAATTAAAATTACTGTAAGATAATGATTATTAAATTTCTAATTATATAGTAAAGTTTTTATTAACCTTATTTTTACTTTCTTAAATACAATATTACATGTATGTTAGAGTTTAAATAACGAAATTGGAGCTCAGGATAATGAAAAAACATGCATTTATTCATACCTTAAAACCAAAAGCGAAAAATAATTCTCGACCAATCATCATTACGAGGTTCATATAGAATAAGGAATTACTCCGTCATCCACTTCACAAAGGAAAGGATAAATTTGTCCTTCTTTACCTGCTTAAAGATCTACCGATACCAACACTGTTTCAGTTTGAAATATTATTTAAAAAATAATAATAACAATTGTTTTTTGTCTATACGGGAATTACCTTTTTGACCTGTAATTAGGGATTAAATTTGCCCGTCTACAAAAAGGCTTTCCTAATTTAGGCCTAAATTTAGGCCTAACGTAGTTAATGCACCACATTATCCAGCATGGTTCAGTTTGAAATATATTTTTGACCTGGAAATTAGGCTTAAATCCGCCCGGGGTACAAAATAGGATTATCCTAAATTTAGACCTAGAGTAGTTATTTCAACACATAAATTTACAGAGAGAGGTCAGTTTCGTATCGGTAAAGGCGTGCGGGTTGTTGTGTTTTCTCGTGATGGCATGTCAATATATATATAGATATATAATAATAATAAAAAGAAAAAAGTTCTCATGCTACAAGACTTTGACACAGTCTCAGTTAACATCGAGTGAATAATTTAATGTAAGTTTATAAGAGTTAACTTCAATAAAAACTTAAAAAGAAGAAATAAAATGGCTTTAAACACTACGGCAGAGAAGAACTCTTTTTGTTATTTTATATATACTTATGTACATCGCTTAAAGATGATGTACAAGTTGATAAGTCAATAGAACAAAACTGGCATAGCTTGATGTAGGGGGTATGCTAG
>JABUQX010043472.1:27500-30000 GCA_015478945.1 Trachelipus rathkii | reverse complement strand
AAAATCATTTATTAATTATTTCATTAACACAAAATAAATGTTCTTTCGTTTTCCGATAAGTTATATAAGAAAGACTATAAATACGGAAGCTTTCACTTCAATCCTGAAGCCTCTTTCAGCCGCTTGTGTGTACTACACCAACTCGGAGGAAAAACTAATTTGGATTATTGCATCTTTTGTTGTTATTTTCGATTTGGCGGAGAACTATGACATGGGACGAGATCTTTATTTATTACAATCCTTTCGTGACTTTTTTTAAGAAATCAATATACACATGTCAGTTTTTATATTGAAGGGAGGACAAACAGGTACTTAGTTGTGACATTATTAATGTTTTTTGGATTAAGTTTTTTGTTTTGAATGGGAGGGCTGTCGAATTCTTGGTTGTGACATTATTAATGGTTTTTGGAATAAGATTTTGCAGGGTGGGAACAAAATAGTTATATTAGTGGGTTTTGTGGGTGATTGTGATTGAAAAGCTGTTCTATTTTTTTTAACCGAGGGTGAATGGTGTTTTAGAAACATATTATGTATATGATCTATTGTGTGTTCGCCTTTTATGGTGTTAAAATTATTGAAATTATTTATACAATAGGTTTCAATTAGTTTTCTTTTATGTTGGTTGGGGATGCAGACTAAATTTTGCATAGAGTTGATGTTTATATGGTGATTTGATTGTGATGCTCACTTTTTCTCCCAGTGTGTACCGTTTCTCTGGATGATGTGAGCCAGGCTTCTGCAATGCAGACGCCATCTTTCTCTTCAGGTCTAGAGATACCTTCATCCATGAAAGTAAAGGACAAAATTCATTACTTAGATAGCAAAGGTGACGACCAAGAGCTCTGCTGGCCACAGAAGCAAGTTCCATATTTTCCCGTACTTGGAGACTTTGCAAGTATTCTAATTCCTTGCGTGGAGCAATAGATGCACTTAAAGAAGTAAACAAGTTGGGAACGTAGTACTGCACGGCAAATTCTGCAAATTGCTCGACTGATGGCTGCTCCTTCTTGGTCATTTTAAATTTTAGCTTGGAGAGCACAATTTTGATTGAATAAATCACCTCTGCCATCCATCGTGCTCGATGTACTGCTCCAGGCTTTTTGAAGCTGATGGCTGCGTGTCACCTTCAAAATATGCCATTGCTGGTTGCAAAAGTTCTTTGTAATCTGAACGAGGATGATGAAATTTCAACTGTTCCTGGCAGAAAATAAGCACAGCTTCTTTCCAAGGAAGACTTGCACTGTGTATTTCATTTGATGAAGTTTTGATAGTCTTCTATGAATTTTGTATGCCCTTGAATAATTGAATTTTTGGTCCAGATGAAGCACCAAAACACTTCCGAAATACATCAGCAACTATTATTTCATTAACATGATGCCTGCAAGCAAACCAAAGAAGACTTTTGCTTAGTTTTGTTTCTATTGACATACATGTACCTTTCTTAGGACCAGTGTTACTAGCAGTGGTGTCAAAACACATGACTATAATGCTGTCTTTAATATTCCAATCTTAAAGATATTTCACAACTGCTGCTGCTATTTGATGACCTATACCTGACATTAGTTTTGGTATTCCCAAAAGTTTAGACTTGCTCCCACCAGATATAGCACAGCTAATCTGTCTACATTTTCAGTGCCAATTAAATCAGGCATTAATTTACTATCCCAATGGAGTGTAAGAGATGCATCTGTTGTTTCATGCTGTCAGCTATTTTTTTCTAATTTTTTTTTCTCTTTGCCGAGTATTTCTATTTTTTTTCCTTTCTCTTTGCAGAGTAGTTCTACTTATGATTATTTCTCAATTTTTTTTCCAAGGCTTGAGGTTGTTGCTGTTATTACTCTCATTGCATTACAGTCACTCATCTTCGTTCTGTCTAATGCTACCACAAAGTCAGGTATGGCAATTTTCTAACTTTTACTCTTCTTTATTTTTGAAGGATTAGACGGACCAGGCTTGACTTCATCACTGCTGCCTTCTACGCTGTTTGACTCGCTTGAGCTGCCTGTAAGCTGAAATCTGAGAAATTCTCTTTTCTATGCAATTCTGTTTCAATTCGTTGTATTTCTTTCTAAATTCTTTTACGTTTTTCGTGCTCTTTCTTTGCTGTTTTCTTATCAACACTGCCTATATAACCTCGTCTACCTTTCTCTCTTTGAGTCTGTAGAAATGTACGATCTTCTTCATTGTGTATCCTTTTTAGTGCGTTAGCATGATCTGTATCAAACAAATCATTTAATGAATCTTTGAATGAAGTTTCCTTTGCTATTTGAGTTTGATCTCGTCTTGATCTTGTTTCCTGGGGGGTTCTAAATTGCTCATATTTCTTCTGCATCTTTGCTATTACTGTTGTTTCTTTCTAGTTGGTATTTTCAATTTATCCCATATTTCATATATCTCTTAATATACAATGTTAAAAGCTTCTTTTACATTCTTCTTGCACTGTGTTAGGAAGAAAATTCGTCTTAAAATATCACCATTTGACGGTAGTTTTGGTGTCTTA
>JABUQX010043472.1:0-17500 GCA_015478945.1 Trachelipus rathkii | reverse complement strand
AAATCTACGAAAATAATTCGAAATATAGTATAATACATGGTATTAACAAGATATGCTGATTCTGATTAACTATATATATATACTGGATACTAAATATAAAATACTATATAATATAATAAAACTGCATAGATATATATATAGGAATATATATATGAATAATTAAATGTCTCTAAATTATCAAAAACCGATATACGATACTATATATATTTATATATATAATTCAAATTTATTATATATATGTATATATAGTACATCACGTAGCTATATATTTATCACGTAATGATACTTTATACTACAGTCTAATTCTATATTAAATGAGATATTTATATATAGGTTATACTCTATAAATATATATATATATATATATATAAAGACAAATACAATGTCTTTAGATAGTTATATAGCGGAAGTATAGTATATATATGCGTTTAGTGGATTTCTGCGTCGTCGTAAAGGGAAGAAAAGCAAAGTCACCGTTTTCTTGTTTTCTCTATAATAATCCCCTCCAAGAAAATGTTATTAAAGAGTGTGTAAATAAAACGATTGAAAAAATGAAGCAACAAAAACGCATGTGTAAATTTTGTTCATGTGGCTCTCAAACAATTGAACATTATCATTTGTGGCTCTCACATTAAGCAAGTTTGGCCTTCCCTGGTATATTATAATAATATATTATAATATAATATATATATGGGATGGTTTTGAGTGTGTAGAACGCGAGATGGAAATTGTTAAAGAAGACTTAAAGGTTATTGTGTAGTTATAATATTAATATATCAAACATATTATGTTAATTTTAATCACACCTAGTCTTATTCAAAGGTTCATGTTATTAAATGCGTTTGTAGGTATATATGAAGGAATGTAATCTTTTGATCAAAAGTACTAATACAGAAAAAATAAGAGACACTATTCTTATCCTAAAATTTTCAGTGCTTATCATTTAGCCTCAAATCAGTAGCATGTAATATTTACCTTAACATATATAGAACATCGTGCCTTGCCTTATTCGAAAAATATTCAACTCTTACAAACTGTTCATGATACTTTGAAATTCATTTCATAGGAAATTAATTTCCTAATAATATGCTCTACTAAACAAAAATACTCTTATTAAGGGGTTTATTTAATTATAATATATTAATTAATAAACAATATGTTAAATATCACACTTCTAAAACACATCCTATTATAGCTATCTTAATAATACAAAAATACTCATAATTAAATAAAATTACACATAATAATTAATATAACAAATAATATTTCATTTAACCAATGTGAAAAAACTAGTTTGTTAAAATGTCTTTATAATAAAGAATTGGCTTCTCTATGAGGAAATTTAATACTGAAATAATTCTTATCTCACTGAATAAGAAAGAATAAATAAATTAATAATAGGTTCTAAACAATACCAATTCTGATTTAAATTTAAGTAGAATTTAAATTTCAAATAATGCAATCAATTTCTGCCATCTAATCAAATGATCAAAATCATCATCTAATGGAATAAAATATTTCATATTACACATCTATCATTCTATGGTGATTAATATCATATAAATAGTTACACTCATATCTATTATTAGAGTCCAATCATTTCACTATTGCCATTTATAGTATGGATTATTAGACAACAACAAAGTTTTTTTCACGATGGTACTAAAACGGCCGTTCGATCGTTCAGGTCGGTAGGGAACTCAATTATGAAACTGTCAGACTATTATATTTTTCCACACTCATGACGCGCCGAGGAACGGCGACGGTGGTTGTACTCGCTACCTTGTATCTCTGGAAGATGATATGCTTCGTCCCCTTACACCTATGTAGAATAACTAAACCTCCATATTATGTAATTTTGTTTAGGTGCGTGATTAAATAATAATAACTCGAAATAATTATTAATTAGGTATAATTAGGATTATTTACTTATATCTTTATGATAATGTATATATTTATATATTATGATTTAAAAGATCATTTCTTCGGACCTTATGAGCTCTAATTACAATAAAATAATAAGTGAAATAAATAAAAGAAGAATGTATTGTATATGAATTATATTATATATATATTTCGCTATACGCAAGATTATACTAATTATTCTGTTTATTTCGCATCACGCCGGTGCGGATTATATGGTTATTTATAGTGTGTAATTTCATTTAGTTTGGTTTGAAGATCTTTGAATTTTGATCTTAGATGAAGGCTACATCTTCTTGACCAATTGAATATCAAATATAGTATTATTGATATTTCGCAATCTAAATAAATAATAATCGATATTATATTATTATAATATAACTACGTCTTTTAAAAGCTAATTACTATTAAAATACTTCATCTTTTACATACTCCTAATACTATTTAGTGAACGTTTCACGTATGTCTCATATATACTAGGACGACTCACTCACTGATAGAAGTGATAAAATCTACACCGTATAGTATCGTGATTTTTAACTCTTGCGGCCGCACTTAAAATTATTTTATGACTGATTTCATATTGCTCATAAAAAACGACTTGAATAAACGATTCGAAAACGCTCACCGTTTTAGTACCGGCGAACCGTCGTCGAGCCCGATAATTCGCTCCTATTAAGTGACGTATCTATCGATGTCCCTAATATATAAAGTCTAGTGATCTCTAAGTCAAATTTAGAATAAAAAATTTTACATCAATAAACTTTTTAGGTATAGAGGTATCGATTATTTCACGTGAGATGAATACGATTGACTTAACTTATCGTAACTACTATTATTATTTGTGAATACACTGTGAGAAACGTACACTAAAATTTGAAGAAAATCGAGCATCCACGACAGTTTCGTCGGTACTAAATAATAACGTAGCTCGATTCTCGATTACTGATTCTCAATAGTAGTATATCGTTTTTTAATGGAGACATTATTATGAAAACGTCACTTACTTTATATATAAGTGACGCCCCGAGGAACCTACTTACCTACTCGGTATGTTCTCTTCGTGGGAGTATCGTCTCTCAGTGGACAACGGTATAACTAAGACTAACTCTAAAATTAATTATGGAATGAAAACGGAATAATTTTATAGGTGATAAGTATTTATTAGAATTTATCTCTAGATAGTAATGTATGATATTTAAGAGACTAGAAAAGATAGTAAGATACAAAAAGAAAGAAAAAAATAAAATATTATTTAATTTATGATGATATTGAATAATATTATGTATATATCTCATCTGATGATATAATAATAAATTTATTCGTATAACTTATAATTAAATATTTATTTTAATTTATTTAAATATTGAGTATCTCTATATATTTCCTTTATCCTCTGTTCCTAACTGTAATAGTTTAGTATATATATATAATAAGGAACTAATATAAAATTTATTTATAATAATAATAAATAAAAAATAAAGTCTCTTACTAATAAGATTCGATATATATTTCATGGATACCATACTTATACATACTAACGTTCTATTGTAATTATTGTTTTTCTTACCTTAGTCCTATTCTTTCTTAGTCTTAATAATTTCATCATTACGTCTTCATTAGTTTGATAGATTAAATAAAATATCGATTACTATACCTCTTAGTACTATATATATATAATATATTACTATATATAAAATACTCGTTTTAATTTCATTCCTAATAACTTTTAGTACGTTTCACGGTGTCCCGGGTACTAGACCCTCATATTCTCACGGAGTAAAGCGGATCTACGATAGTCGGGTTTAACCTCTAGCTCTATAGGTACCTCACTTAAATATATTTATGAGTTGTATACGTGATTTCATTATATTGTCCTACTTAAAAATAATATATGCACCGAAATACTACTGTACGAGTATTTAGCCTCCACGAATATGATTAATTCGAACGCTCATCGAGATTTTTATCAGAGCGCGTGGCCGGCGACACGGAGGCACCCGTCAGACTTCAAAGTGACAGGCCGCCACACTCAATACTTTCGTCTTCTTTCACGAGAACGCATCCACAACGTTTAATTTGAAAGCAGAGATAATACATTGAGAGTTCTGAATATTACTTGTTTTCATAGGCCTCAAAATTGCGAACATAAGTATAAGGAAAATTTCATATTACACACGGAACAGAGGGATGATCGCTTGGAGAGAGAAGCAATTCCAAATTTTTCTGTGCTTTTGCATAGATCTCTCGGAGTATGGGATATCTCTTTTCAACTATGACTTATTATTATCCAGAGACCAGCATTGCTCAGACAATTGTCTCTACATCTGTTAGGGGGAACACACTGAAGTAGAAGACAGAGGCCACACATTAGACTCAAATTATCCGCAAGAAGTCTCCTCAATCTCAAGTTGATAGTGCAGTTCGTCACTGAATAAAACAGCAGTGTTCCTCGTCTTAAACTTCTTTCCAAGGTCCCATACTTAGTGTTTATCATCGATTTGGTATCTAGTACGTTTTTTATATTGTAATGAGAGAGTTTTCAAGCACTCTGTGCACTAACTACCTACCTTATTTGCTTAATGCGAGTGTGACTCTGGTCCTTGACTCGACGTGAACATGCGACTTGCCGAAAACTCTCTCGGTACCAGTAATACCTTGTTTTACTCGATTTACTTCTATGGGTGTTCTGGTTGGCACTGTTGATTCGTTCCCGGTTTTTTTGTCACTCACGGTGAAACGTTTACTAACATATATAGATGGAAAAAGCAGACATATACTCTATAAATTAAAGTTATAGTAACATATTCGGATTGAGATTTTCACTCTGCATATCTCGAAATGATGATTTAGAGATGCTACACGATAAAGTATAACTATGGTATCCCAAAGAATTATTAGAAAAATTTATTATTTAGAAGATTGTATGTATTGTATCCATCGAATATAAATTATCGTAGGACTATTATTTATTTATGTTAGAGTTCTCTTAAATAAATCTCCACCTATATGTCTTCACCGTTTTTCTTTATTATACATGTAGAGTGGACCTTATTGTAAGGAAGTGTGTGACATAAACTTAATATAGCTATAGTTTATTAGTACAATTAAAAAATATACTTCAACACTGAAACTCACATACGAGAGTATATATACTTGCTCTTATCAATTGGATTATATACTATTACTCTATCACTCTTCTTTAATTCTATTTTTAATTATCTCGTCCATTTACATATCTTCTCAATTTCTTTTGGCGATGAGTCATGTATATACATACAATTATCTCCTTCGATCGTGATTAGATTAGAGAATAATAATGGTATCTCTGAACATATACATGACACACGAAAGTCTGAATAGAAAGGTACTCCTATTTATCTTTCTTTTGGCCAATCCCTCTATATACTTTTAGCTAGAGTGTTGACTATCATGTGTTGATTCAAATTGATCCCTCACAGTGCGAGATCCCGAGAAGCGATCTACGAGTCGGGTTACCTTGCGGCGTCACAAATGTGTTTATCATGAGTATAAACGTTATATTAATGTCCCATTGCTATTACAACAGAGAGTATCGAGCATGCAGAGACAGATATCCGCAACGATTGTCTCATTTAAAGTTTCGTTCTTTCAAGGATATCTGGCGAATCTCGTTCTACTAAAAGTACTCCTCTAGATAATTCGAAAATCTTAGCTCGACAAGTAAATTATACCGTCTCCACACTAATTAAATACACTACGAGACAAATAGCTCAAGTGCGAAATGCGAGTTTGAAAAAAAATTTCATACCAGAGACTTTTGTCCGGATCTTAATATAGGTGCGCGAATTTTCTGCTCGCGGGATGACACTTTAGTAGCATATATTACTGCTCGATACGTTAACCTTTGTCTAGGGACACAGTGCTCGATAAACATAACGTCACTAAATGAGATCACAAAATAATCGAGCTTACCTCGACATATTCGTCTATATATACTATATAAAACGGCTAGTCTGATACTTCAGGTCGTATTTTTTAGGGACATATATGAAAACGTTAATAATCTATATATTAGTGACGCTCCTCAGCGGTGGGAACCTCGAGACCTCTCAGGTATGCTTTCCTTCGTGAGAGTCGTTCCCGTGACACGTGTATTGAAACTAATCTCATAAAGTTAACTTGGGTAGTCTCTGGGGTATTTCGGGTAACTTTTCAGGTTATTTGGATAGTTTCTAGGGGTAATTTAGATATTTTCTAGCGGATAATGAGTCAATGATTGCAAGTACAGAAGTTAAGTAACTAAAAGATAAGAAAAAGAATAAAAATATTATTAAAATTAGTATGGTATGATCCTATATCGTGAGTGGTAAATATAAATTATTCGTATATAGACTATTATTATAATATTCTTCTATTTCTAATACACCAGTCTCCCTTAATATTTCTCATCAGTTTCCCAGTATCATTTATATATATTAAGCATATGAAACGAATATACTAATAATAAGATAATAGAGTTTATAAAACATAACATAAAATAATTAGTCTATGTGACCATAATAAGCCAGATCAATTTAACTTGTTCGATAGCCGAATTTAGCTTGCTATAGCTTAAATACTACAGTTCGATTAGCTTGTTCTTCTTCTAAGCACCTTAGCAACAACAGTACAAACAATTAATTAATTTCACAAACGTTTTGAGCAATCATCCTATGCATAGTTATAACTAAAATTGATCTATCTAGATCTAAGGTTTGGTATATGACCAATGAAATACTACGCATTTATACCTTATTATAATAATATACTTAAGTGATAACGTTAAGATATTATATATATATATTATAATATACGTGTCCCGGGACGACCTCGAGAAGCGGATATATACTTCCGATATAGTCGGTATATATTACTCATCTTTAGCTCAGTGAGCTCTTCGAAAAAGGTTAATCCCTATCAGATAAGTATATAACAGATACTCGTAGATAAAGATTAAACTCAGAAAATATTATCAGTACATCTTGAAACTCATCAAATCAGACTCGCCTCGTCTCGAATTTTGCAGTACTCACTTGAGCAAACCACTCGTTCATCACGTAGAGATCAGTAATGTCTGCTCCAATTTAGTACGTTGTTACATATGACGTTATCACGTTTCTCCAATAATATAAGTCGAATAGTGATCTAAGTCAAAATAATATTTGAAAAAAAATTCACAAACTTTTTTCGGTAATATAAGTAGTGAGTCGATTTTTACTCTATGAGAGTATCAGTAATTTGAACTTAGAACTCTATATCGATACTTATATATTATTAGACACGTAGAAACGTCCAAAATGAGACTAATATTTACGTGCATTCACACGTAACATTATGTCTCATGATACTCATAAATAACGGCCGTTTCGTATCGTTTCAGGTCGTTTTTTTATAGGTAACTTATGTAAAATATAGTCAACAACTTATTAGTGACGCCGTACCGTGAAGGGAACCCGACCTCCGGTATGTTATCCTTCTCAGAGGAGTCGTTATACTATCTAGTTAAACTTTAGTATACAACCGACACTTAAATATTATAATGGAGCAGATGGAAATATATATTATATATTCTTTATTATAGATCATAAGACTGGAGTTTATATATCTTAGGGATTATATATGGCAACTAGTGCATTGATTATATAATAGACTATAGAGACAAGAGACACTACAGCTGAAGGCACGCTCAGAACTGTACTATATAGAAAATAGACAATGAGACATCTGAGCTCTTGTAGAAGAATATGTACTGTACTCCATCGGAATATAAATTATTCGTAGACTATTATATTTATTATTTTTTAATTTAGTCTCCCTATGAAAAATTTTCTTTGTTAATTAAGTTTTAGGGGTAACTAAACTAAAAGTGTTCATTAATATAATATAATAAACAGTAATAATACACACTAGGTGAGTTATCCGACACACATGACAGTGCGCTCTCCATCGATACATACTTACTACACTTCTACTATCGACAGTGTTACTTTTTTTATTTACGACCTGAGTTCTTACTCACTCAAATCGAGTTCCTTCTCCTATTTGCACGTACGGCTTATTACAATGCTAGTCGTTCATCAGTTCTTCACATTTGTGATTAGATTATAATAATCGAAAACTTCTATGTTATACACACTAAGCTTTAAGAGCATTTATGAATATTAAATTATATATAAAAAAATATCATTTTTGAATACAAATTACATTCTATAGCAGAACATCTTAGTGTACTGAGATGTGTGTCACGAATGTTTCTTCATGCAACGAACATTACGTGTTAGAACGCGAAACAACGCATACATTGCGCGAGGTTTCGCGGTTTTAAGACTAACCACATGCTAGTCTTATGTTTGCTCACTACTTTTAATTATATTATATGGAGCGTTCATAAATATCATCTCTCATAGCATAATATAAACGACACACTCAAGCTGATTCACATATACGTCCCGTTGATTGAGTACCGGCGCCGTCGTACGAGCCCGATTAATTCGCTCCTTTAATAGAGTTTCACGTGTCCCTAAAATTAAGTCGTAATGAATTATTAACTTTTTTTTAAATATTTAAAAATTTTTATAAATAAATTTTTATACAATTAAAATCACTATTTTGTGAGTATATTAGATAGTGATTACTCGAATTTTACCTCAGAGAGCGATTTTAGACTTAAGACTTACTATTATCGAATATTATTATTTTAGTGAACATCAGTGAACGTCACTCATTATATAAGACATATAATCACGAGCTCCACGACAGTTATGCTCGTTACTCTAATAAACGGACTCACGTTCGATTCGATTCTCAATATGGATCGTATTATTTAGAGAACATTATTGAAATCACTGAGTCAACTAACTTATATATATAGTAGATAACTCGCGTCCGAGGAACCCATAACCTCGTGTTATGCTTTCCTTCGGTAATATAAATAAATATATATATATATATAAGTCGTCCGACATCGTGAAACTGACACTAAATAGTATAATTAGGGGATAAATAACTAAACATATTAATAGTATATTAGATAGATATTTACTTAGTAATAGTAATGATGATAAAGATCTTAAGGTATAAATAATATAATATAAATATAGAATAATATATTTATATATAATATATATATATATATTAGTATATATAATATATATATATAGTATTATATATATATAAGTATTATTTAATATATAGTAGGACAAAAATATAATCTAAGGCACTAATATAATAAAATATATAATTATATATATACTTGACTGTGAATTATATTAGCGTGACATGACATTTATTATTTTTGATTTAGTTTTATTCATGCCTTATTGTTAACACTATCTCGGATTTTCCATAAGCAAATTTTAATTTGATATGCGGTCATAGATCTATTATCTTGCTGTCGCGCATTTTAAAATCACAAATCGTAAAGTGCTGAATGTAAAGGACAATAAATCCGCCCATGTTCTAATTTATATAAAACAACCCTTATATATATTTAATTTTTTTTAAAACTAATTGTACAGGTCGCCGTGTCTTATTCTGTAATTTTTTCCTTTACTAATATTCTATGAGTATATCTTATATGATATTATATTTTTATATCTTACTTTATTACTGATTTTGTGTATATATACCTGATACTACTTGAGATAGTTATATTCATTAAAAAACTGTTATTATAACAAAAATTATTAGTAATATAAATTAACTTAATAATATAAATATATGTGTATGTGTATACACCTCAAAGAATTCATTATTTTTCTATATAATGGATATAAACATACGTTATACATATTATAACACGTTCTATATATATATAGTAAAATATTTTGGGTTTCTTTCACCTTATATATATATATATAATCATGTCCTAATTCTATTTCTAGTAATCTATTAATATATATATATAATTTCATAATTATTTTGATATTTCATATAGTAATATATTGACTATATAAAAAAATTCTATATATATATATAACCTATACTTACTATATATATATCTATATAAATAAACCTTAATAAATTAATATAGTGTTTTAATTTTGTTTTAAGTGATCAGTATTTTAATATCATATTTTCACGTGTCCCGGGACGACCCGAGAAGCGGATCTACGAGGTCCGTTACCTCTGCGGCGTCACCTTAAATTTTAGTGATTTCATAATGTTCCCTAAAAAAACGACACAACTGAAACGATATCAACGCCCGGTAGTGGCCCGGCGAACCCGTGGTCGAGCCCGATTATGCGCCCTTTCAGTGGAGTTTCACGTTCCTAAAATAAGCCGAAGGTCTAAGTCAAAATTGAAAAAGATAAAATTTCACAAACTTTCGGGAGGAGCTGTCAATGCCGACGATTATTATGCAGTACTTGTACGGCTTGCAACTACTAAACAGGATGTGTGCCCTCCACGCAACTCTAGTGTTGATATATAGAGATATTAACCATTGAGGCCACTTTGACTTCTGAGAGACGCTACTTTAGGACAGGCAGGACCAATCTCGAATTCAAAGGAAAGCTAGTACATATATCTCAAAAGAAAACTTTAAAATATTATCTCCAGAGTCAGATTTGCTTGAGAGGAGGTGCTTGAGAGCCTCTCTCTCTCTCTCTCTCTCCTCTCTCTCTCTCTCCGTCCTGGTCTCATCAATCTCTCTCCTCTCTCTTCTCCTCCTCCTCTCTCTCTCTCAGGGTGCTTTGAGAGCTTGACAAAATCTAAAATGCAAAAACCAGAGAGAACTTCACAATCTCCACGGCTAATGATTGCGAATTTAAGGAGATTTATTGAGTTTAAACTCTTCCTATTTTATAAGTTAATCATTCTTCCTTAATTACGGCTATACTCTCAAGCGTATTTAGTTCAAGTTTTTATATTTTTTTTTGGACCATTGTATTAAGTATTCTTCTGTACTTTCTTGCTGTAAAGATACCCTAATATTCAATTATACAACAAACTAACTCTCTTGAGATTTTTAATTTATAAACGGCAATTTTTGTCAATTTACAGTCTTTTCTGAGCCTGTTATATATGGAATATATTCATCCTAGATTTTTTAATTTTTACTAATTTTTAATTATTGCTTTACGTTTCTTTTTTTTATTAATGCGATTGAATATATTATGAATTATATAAACTAATTATTAAATCTATTATTATTATTATTAATTATGACACTCTCATCGTCTCGATAGGGGAATTAACCGACCCGCCTCGTTATGCGTCTTATCGTGGAGTATCGTTCTCCTGATTAACTATGAGTTGATTTATACACTATCACATAATAATGTATATTTATGGAGTGTATTTTTTAGTGTGAGTAAAACTGAAACTAATTTGTTATTTAGTATGGTATATTTTATAGATTAGATTATTATTTATTCATGATATATAGACTCGATTCTGAAGCACTAACATATTGAATGTATAATGATATGTATTAATTATTAACAAGATTATTAAGGTTATAATTAATTAATTAAATTAATTATTATTATTAATTTTTTATTTTATATAATTTTAAGTAAGATTATTATTAATTTATGTATTATTATTATTTTCATTGATTATTATTATTACCTATCGATTGATTGTTAAAATTAATAAAAATTATATTATTTACGTATTATTATTATTATTATTATTATTATTATTATATACATTATTAATTTATTATTACTATAATTGTATTATACTTATTAATTATTATTTTTTTAATTTTATTAGGATATGTTATCCTTATATATTTATATATAATTTTCCGTTTTATTATTATTTATTTATTATTATTATATATTATTATTAATTATTATTATTATTTATTTTATATTTAATATTATTATATATGATTATTATTATTTATTATTAAATTATCCTTATTATAATTGGTTTTGTTTATTTAATGTATCGACTTTGTTAGCTATAAAATAAGGATTATAATATGTTCTTTTTAATACATATTATTTAAGCTTACTGAAATGATGATGTTTTTATTTTTAAAAAACTTAAGAAAATAACGTACCTGATTATACATATTAAATGATTTCGATTAAGGTTATCAATAATTAGCATCTTCTTTCTTCTATATTTCATATTAATGTATAATTAATACTATATATCATATATACTAATACTTTACTATATAATTACACGTTTCTAATGTATAATTATTTTTTTATACTTTTACTATACTTTTAAGGTTCCTAATATATACTTCTTAAGTCAAAACTATATATATATATATATAATTATCTATTATATACTATCTTACTAATATGATATATTTAATAAGATATAATATATATAATAAAAAAATTATACGTATTATAAAAATAATCTAACCAGGCCCTGTTATGTTTTAGGACTCCGTCAGTTTTGATTTTTTTTTTGTTTTTTATTTTTAACATATTGCTAGTATATGATACTAACAATGAAATTTCAGTGGTGATGGACGTGATTCAAAAGTTCGAAATATTTTAAATCAATTATTTTAAAAAGCAATATATATATCAATAAAATTTGTTTAAAAAATGAAATATATCAAAAAAGTACGACACTTACAGGAAAAACCAATTACATATTTGAAATCAGCGATATAAAGCTTTTTACAAAAATGTAAAAGCAAAAAAAAAAAAAAAAAAATTATTTTTTTTTTATAAATGAAATATCTCGAAAAGTACGACACTTACAGAAAAACAATTCATACTTTGTTTATCAGCGTTGTAAAGCTTATACAAAAAATGTTTAAAAAGAAAAATAATTAATAGAAAAAACCATTTAATTAAAAAAAATAATAAAAATTTTATAGGGCTCGAGGCCGACGTGGGGACACCGAGGGATGGTTTACCAATAACCCTACGTATCGGTACGGGGCGGGTATGACTCCTCTCCGCCGACACCAAATAATCCAACTTAGACGGTTACTGGGTCCGGAGGACCCATCCCGCGTAGGAGTGGGAATAGTTACCCTTTCGTATCCCCCGGGATTGGCGATGCACAGACCCGCAGCTCCTTGCTATCTTTGCGGTTTACCCTTGGGTATCCTTATTCTTAGTTTAAAAAAAAAATAAATAGAATGTAAACACCTCGACGGGAGATTCGTAAAGAACGTAACCTGGTCCCGGGTATATATTATATATGGCGGATCGTGTTTTTAACCCACCTTTAAATTTACTACTAACTCTTAGGATCAGTACACTAGAAAATATATTAGATAAACACAACGAAAAAAAAATCAAATAAACTGCACGGCAGTCTTAAAGCACACGGGTAACAGGTCCCTCATATATAATATATTATATATAATATATATATATATATATATACTATATATATATATAGTATTATATATATATATATATATATCATATACTATATATATATAATATATATATATACTATATATATATTATATATATATATATATATATATATAATATACTGCTACTGTAGATTAAACGCCTACATTTTTGCTAACCCATACAACATGATACGAAAGGACATTTAAGTAACGGGGTTACAACATAGGGATGAATTTCGATCGAGAATTAATGAAAGAAAAAAGAGAATCATGAAAATATATTTAAAGAAAAACAAATAACACAAATTATTAAGAAGGAATGGACATTTTTGAACAAAAATTCAGGTTTTTAGGTAAATATGGATTAATTTAAAGATAGAAACTTAAAACTTGGGATATGAAAATATTTGGCCGAGATAAACTTATTTGGGAACTAGCCCAAATGATCGACAGAGAAGATAGTCGATATGTCATATGGTCGACACGATATCAAAATAATTTCCCGTACAGCCCGCCGCAGGCGTTGTTAGGTTAGGTTAGGTTAGGTTAGGTTAGGTTAGGTTAGGTTAAGTTAAGTTAAGTTAAGTTAAGTTAAGTCGAGTCGAGTCGAGTCGAGTCGAGTCGAGTCGAGTTGAGTCGAGTTGAGTCGAGTTGAGTCGAGTTGAGTTGAGTTGAGAGTTAAGTTAAGTTAAGTTAAGTTAAGTTAAGTTAAGTTAAGAGTTAAGTTAAGAGTTAAGTTAAGAGTTAAGTTAAGAGTTAAGTTAAGAGTTAAGTTAAGAGTTAAGTTAAAGTTAAGTTAAGAGTTAAGTTAAGAGTTAAGTTAAGTTAAGAGTTAAGTTAAGTTAAGAGTTAGGTTAAGTTAAGAGTTAAGTTAAGTTAAGTTAAGAGTTAAGGTTAAAAAGTTAAGGTCAGTTATAGAAGAGGTTAAGTTAAGAGTTTAGTTAAGTTAAGAGTTAAGTTAAGTTAAGTTAAGAGTTAAGTTAAGAGTTAGGTTAAGTTAGGAGTTAAGTTAAGTTAAGTTAAGAGTTAAGTTAAGTTAAGAGTTAAGTTAAGTTAAGTTAAGTTAAGAGTTAAGTTAAGTTAAGTTAAGAGTTAAGTTAAGTTAAAGTTAAGTTATTGATAAGTTACAATTCTTCTGGGATATATTAAGATTTATGTGCAGAATAATTTAAAGTTAAGTCTAAGTTAAGTTAAGAGTTTAATTGTTAGATTAAGAGTTAAAGGCTTAAAGCTTAAGTAAGAGTTAAGTTTAAGAGGCTTAAGTTAAGAGTTAAGAGTTAAGTTAAGAGTTAAGTTAAGAGTTAAGTTAAGTTAAGATTTAAGTTAAGTTAAGAGTTAAGTTAAGTTAAGTTAAGAGTTAAGTTAAGTTAAGTTAAGAGTTAAGTTAAGAGTTAAGTTAAGAGTTAAGTTAAGAGTTAAGTTAAGAGTTAAGTTAAGAGTTAAGTTAAGTTAAGATTTAAGTTATGTTAAGTTACAGTTAAGTTAAGTTAAGTTAAGTTAAGAGTTAAGTTAAGTTAAGAGTTAAGTTAAGTTAAGTTAAGAGTTAAGTTAAGAGTTAAGTTAAGTTAAGTTAAGTTAAGTTAAGTTAAGTTAAGAGTTAAGTTAAGTTAAGTTAAGAGTTAGGTTAAGTTAAGTTAAGTTAAGAGTTAAGTTAAGTTAAGAGTTAAGTTAAGTTTAAATCAAGAGTTAAGGTTAAGAAGTTAAGTTAAGAGCTTTAAGTTAAGAGTTAAGTTAAGAGATTAAAGTAAGAGTTAAGTAAAACGTATGTTAAGAGTTAAGTTTAAAGTTAAGATTTTAAGTAAGTTAAGAGTTAAGTTTAAAGATTAAGTTAAGAGTTAGGTTAAGTTAAGTTCAGAGTTAAGTTAAGAGTTAAGTTAAGAGTTAAGTTAAGAGTTAAGTTAAGAGTTAAGTTAAGTTAAGATTTAAGTTAAGTTAAGAGTTAGTTAAGTTAAGTTAAGTTAAGAGTTAAGTTAAGTTAAGAGTTAAAGTTAAAAGAAATGAAATTTAAGAGTTAAGTTAAGTTAAGTTAAGAGTTAAGTAAAAGAAAAGTTAAGTTAAGAGTTTTTGCAAGTTATAAGAGTTAAGTTAAGAGTTAAGTTAAGTTAAGAGTTAGGTTAAGTTAAGTTAAGAGTTAAGTTAAGAGTTAAGTTAAGAGTTAAGTTAAGAATTAAGTTGAGTTAAGTTAAGTTAAAGTTAAAAGTATTGCACCGTGTTGTGTAAGTAAGAGTTAGTTAAGTTAAGTTTAAGTTAAGAGTTAAGTTAAGTTAAGTTAAGTTAAGTTAAGAGTTAAGTTAAGTTAAGTTAAGTTAAGAGTTAAGTTAAGTTAAGTTAAGAGTTAAGTTAAGTTAAGTTAAGAGTTAAGTTAAGTTAAGTTAGAGTTAAGTTAAGTTAGTTAAGAGGTTAAAAGTTAGTTAAGATGTTATAAGTTAGTTAAGATGTTATAAGTAAGTTAAGATTAAGATGTTATAGAGTTAAGTTAGAGGTTTAAGTTAAGAGTTAATTAAGACGTAAAGTTAAGTTAAGAGTCAAGAGTTTAAGAGTTTAAGTTAGAGTTAAGTTAGAGTTAAGTTAAGAGTTAGGTAAGTTAAGAGTTAAGTTCACCAGTTAAGAGTTAAGTTCACACGCTCTAAGTGTAAGTGAGTAGCGGTTCACAAAGAATTTAAGTTAAGAGTTAATGTTAAGAGTTAAGTTTAATGAGTTAAGTTAAGAGTTAAGTTAAGTTAAGTAAGTTAAGTTAAAGAGTTAGTTAAGTTAAGAGTTATAGAGGTTAACGTTAATGTTAAGTTAAAGAGTCTCAAGGTTAAAGTTAATTAAGAGTTCACACTCACAGAGTTAAGTTAAGAGTTTAAGTAAGAGTTAAGTTAAAGTTAGGGATTGTGTTAAGTTAGGGTTAAGTCCTAAGTTATGCTTCACGCGGTTAAGTTAAGTAACTCAAGACGTTAAAAGTAAGAGTTTACGTTCTAACCGTAGTTAACGTTAAGAGTTAAGTTAAGACCGCGTAACGTTAAATTAGGTTACAGTAAGAGTTAAGTTAAGTTAAGAATTAAGTTAGTTAAGTTAAGAGTTCAAGTTAGTAAGTTAAGTGAAGACGTTCTAACTTAAGAGTTTATGTTAAAGAGTTAAGTTTAAGTTAAGGTTGAAGAGTTAAGTTAAGTTAAGTTCAAGTTAAGAGTTAACGTTAAGTTAAGTTAAGACGTTAAGTTTAACGTTAAGTTAAGAGTTAAGTTAAGTGGTAAAGTTAAGAGTTAATGTTTCACGCGCTTAAGTTAAAAAGTTAAGTTAAGCGTTAAAGCTAAGTTAAGAGTTAAGTTAAGAGTTAAGTTAAGAGTTAAGTAAGTAGTTTAAAGAGTTAAGTTAAGTTAGTTAAGAGTTAGGTTAAGTTAATGTTAAGAGTTTAAGTGTAAGAGCTGAAGCTTAGAGTTATGTTGAAGAGTTTAATAAGAGTCTAGTTAAGATTAGTTAGAGTTAGTTAAGAGTTAAGTTAAGTTAAGAGTTAAGTTAAGGAAGTTAAGTTAAGAGTCTCACACCGTTTAAGGAAGCTTAAGAGTTTAAGTAAGTTAAGAGTTTAATGTTAGAGTAATTAAGAGATTAAGTTAAGAGTTAAAGTTTAAGCAGTTTAAGTTAAGAGTTAATTAAGTAGCAGTTCTCAGGTTAAAGAACTCTCGAGTCGTCACATGAAGTCAGTAGAGTTAACAAGTGCATGTTTATAAACGTTAAAAGAGTTCCTAGAGCGTTATAGCAAGTTAGACTCTACACGAGAATAGTTAAGTTAAGTTATAATCAGTTAAGGTACGATTTACTGGTCGTAAGTTGACATAGTTAAGTACAGTTAAGTAAATAGTTAAGTTAATGTAAAAAGATTAAAAGAGTTAAGTATAAGTTAAGTTAAGAGTTAAGTGTAAGTTAAGTTAAGAGTTAGTTAAGTTAAGTAGTTAAGTTAAGTTACGTTAGTTTACATAGATATTACGTAGTTAAGAGTTAAGTTAAAGTAAGTTAACGAGTTAACGTTAAAGAACGTATAAGTTTAAGATTAGTTAAGAAGTTAAGTTAAGAGTTAAGTAAAAAGGTAAGTTAAGAGTTAAGTTAAAGTTAATATTTAAGTTAAGTTAAGAGTTAAGTTAAGTTAAGTTAAGAGTTTTGGATCTAAATATATTCTCGGGGAAGAGTTATACTTAAGATGTTTATGTCTCAAGAGTTGAAAGGTTAAGAAGTTAAGTTAAAGAGTTAATTAAGGTTAGTTAAGAGTTAAGTTTTTAAGTTAAG
>JABUQX010043471.1:27500-31887 GCA_015478945.1 Trachelipus rathkii | reverse complement strand
TCTCTTTCTAGTTTAATACTTTTATATAAAAAGCACGTGAATTTAAGGATATATAGAAAAGACATTAATTCGTTGGCATAAAAGATGTAGATTTGTGAAGTGGGGAAATCTGCCTTCCCGTACATACGGCGCGATTTGTAGTTGTTGCAAAAGGGAAGGGTATTTAGAAAGATAGAGTCCTGATGGTATTAAATATGTACAGAGCATCTATAAAGCTCGGTTGTGAGGAGTTAGTTTCTATTTAAGTAGGGTAATCAATGTATATTTTTTTCATTCATTAACCATACTTCACAGTTTGTTAAAAGATCAGTAATAAGGAAAAGGACACTCGTCTGTAATAATATGGACGAAGTTAAGGGTATTCAGTAGGATTCAAAGAATTGGCAGAGGTGGTGTTATGCCTTGCGGTGGGATTTTTTTGTCCTAAAGCTATGGGAGAAGTGCTGGAAATGGCCTTCTTACTCTGGTGAGAGTGTGTGTGGGGTGTTATGTATTAAATAGGAGGTTGTTTAATAAGAATGCGTGTTGATAAGAACAGTGTTCTTTGCTAACTTTTATTCTCAAGAGTTAATCTGTCTGCAGTGGATTATATCCTCTGTGAAGCCAGGTAAATAAGACGTATTGTCTCGATTGTTTCAGATGGAGTGTATGTTGTGATGTTGATGGTTTAGATGCTTTGAAAATATAGGCATAATTAATGATCAGGTCTTTCGTGTAAGGTTCGATGGGGGTCCGTAAGTAAGATTTTTTGTATTGTTTTGTTTCATTAAATGTAATAAAAGGACTAAGCGTGATAAACCCCTGGCGTAGATAGAATAAAATTGTATTGATATGGTATTGTTCTTATGTGTTATTTTACTAACTTGGTGATAACGTTTTTTATAGCGGAGGTGTTGTGTTGATTTATGTTGTTTATTGAGTAGTTAATGGTGTTTTTTCTATTTATAAATATTTCATTATTACGGACCAGATTGACTTCGCGCATAGCAAGTTATCACTTTGCCTTCATAGTCCGTGTTGCTAGTCCTGATTGGTTGTAAGATGTGTGAGGTTGTGATCCGTTTCTTCTGCCGTAGGATGAGACGCCGGTTACACTAGGGTTTATTTGCTTGTTAGGGGTGGATGGTTGTGTGTTGTGTTAGCTCGTATATGCGTGGTTGTAGACTTCTCGTTTCTGCTAATACTTTGTTATTCTCTCAGTATTATTCCGTTATGCTATTTCATGTTTATTTGTACCAGATTATCAGGATTCCTCGGTATGTGAGTTGCATATTTATAGGCTACTTCGTGATCATATATGGGCCTAGATTCGCGATTTTATCTTTAGATATGTGTGTTTTTTTATAGTGTAAAGAAGGTCGTTGTGAAACTTGGTGTGTGTGGTTTGTGTGCATATGAATATGGCTCTGGATGTTTTACATGAGTCTTTCCTCGGTGATGGATACCATATAGTATTACAGAATTCAAATTCCTGTATTACATGCTGTCACTCACTCCAGGTGAAGTCTATGCTTACGGAAACTTCCAGGCTGTGGCGTGTGCTGGTGGCTGTCAGCTGCTAATTGTATCCGTATAGAAGTATATAAACATTTGTTTAAGAATTCAGACGTACGGCTTAAATGTACAAGTTCTCAGTCGTCCCAAGTCAGATTGTTGTGGTGTGTTGTGTTTATGTCTGTTTTTGGGATGGGTTGTTTGTTTTTATAGGTCAATAGGAAGCTGCACATATAGATAAAGCAGCTAAAAATTGGTTCTATGTATAATTGATATATTATGAATGTACGAGGGTCGTAAGTTATGTTTAAATTGGTGCTGTATGATTCTTGCTGCTCTTGTAAGATAGAGAGCTTTCATTCTAATCGTTTCGGTTGTGTATGGATTTACTTAGAATGCCTTTTCTGGTAGATCCTTCTGCTGTAAGTGTTGCAGATCGTTACTAGATAAGTGTTTGCTTGTGTTGGTTTTCTGGTCTTGGTTTTTGTTGATTAATAAGAATATGTTATAAGTTCCTAGCTGCTTTATCAGTCTTGTTGAGGGTGTTTGGTTTGTTTGTTGTGATTAGTCCTAGAACCGTGTTTTCAAGCTTGTTGGAGGTTCTCATCTCTATTGTTAGAAAAGTGAATATTATCCACCACATCGAATTTGGAAATTGAAAATTCGCTTTTGAATACTACAGCAAAACCTATTAAGAGAGTTAAAACCAAGATATTTAATTTCACTCTGAAGGATTTTCGAATTATCAAGTATCCCTAACTTCGAACGGTAATTTACCCAGAAAGTAATTAATAGGGATTGGGTGGAACATTTTGAGCCTACTCAGGAAATGATAAAAAATTCACCCATAATAAAATTCACACTTTCGGACTTAGGGGTATCAGTTTAATGTGATGGCACTGCCTCACGGTACGTGATTTGAAATGTTTACAACGGAGACTATCCTCTGTACTCGGCCTTTTTCATAAGCCAATACTCTGTAATCATTGTAAATGATAGCGTCAGGTTTAAATCTTGAGAAGAATACGTTCAAAAGAATAAATTTATTATGCTTATGATCTACAGCTGGACCGTTAAGCTTTTACGCACGTATCATTAAACATTTTGAAAAAAAGGGGTTACCCCTTTTAGGAACTAAAAGTCATCTTCTTTGAATCAAGTCGTACAATCAACCAATCATGTAGTGGTCTTATCTTGATGCATTCCTCTCAATCATTGAAAGTTGACAGAGTGCGCAACGTACTTTTGAATTAATAAAGATGAATGAAGAGGAAATAAAATTGGTGTTTTAAAAATGAACTTCGCTTTTTAGGCGTGTTCGCTAATAACGGAAATAAACTCTGTTAAAGTTTGTTGGAGAAGGAACCTGCGTCATTATTCAATACGATTGCCTCGTTACATCAACGCTCAACAGCAGTTGATATCCTGTTATAGAGCCAAAAAACGATGCTGTTCAGATAATTGAAGTGTTTTGTTAAACACAGTGCATGAAGTAATGAGTAATTACCCCATTTTTAAAATATAATAATTAATGTAAGTTGATGTAAAAAAACTATTGTCTCACTTGTTCAACCGTTATAAGCTTAAATATAGGAATTGGAATATTTTAGTTACATTTAATTAGTATTGCTTTTAAATACGACGACGTTATTTTGAAATTGTAAATATATTTGATTTTTCTAAAAATTTGGTATGTCAAGATTTTATTAGTTTCAATTATGTAATAAAATGCTTTAAAATGAAAATGCGATTTTACTACCCCTAAAACTCGTATATAAAAGTTATTTAGACATAAAGTTCGTACATTTTTTTATTATTAAAATTAAAACTGTTTATATATCGACACACCATGGGTATCTTTACATTACATTCATTCAGTAAATACTGTGAATTAATTTTTCCATAATAAAATAAAAATTAAATAATAAGTATGATAAACAAATAAAAAAGTATAAAAGAAAACATAAGTTAAGTTATAAATATATGATGTGTAAAGCAGTTAAAGATATGAGTTTAAAACAGTTAAAGCAAGTTAAAACATATGAGTTAAGCAGTTTAAAACATATGAGTAAAGCTAGTAAAGACAATGTAACAAAAAAGCAAATATAACCCCTTGTGGTTGCTTAGAGGTAACACTCTATTGATTGTTGATAATCATTGCTTTAAGGTTATGTACATTTAAAATTTTAATAAAAGCAGTAAAAGATATGAGAGTTAAGCAAGTTAAAAACATATGGGTTTAAAGCAAGTAAAAAGCGATGAGTTCTAAAACAGTAAAGCATAATGAGTTAAAAACAGCATAAAGCAGAAAAACTATGAGTTAAAGAACAGTTAAAAGCAAGCATTACTAATCCCTTTTTGGGGAGGGCGGTAACACGTTATTGATTACTATTTAGCTGCTTTAAGGTAGTAATGTTAATAAATAATGAGAGTTAAGCAGTTAAAGCATATGAGTTTTTAAAGCAGGTAAAACTCGAGTAAAACAAAAAGCAACTTAATCCCTTTTGTGCTAGGGTACACCTCTATTGATTTACTAGTTACTGCTTGTAAGGTATTTGTAATGTTAATAATATAGAGTTAAAGCAGTATAAAAGCATATGAGGTGTTAAAGCAGTAAACAGTAAAACAAAAGTCATAGCTAATCCTTGATCGCTAGGTCAACACCTCTTTTTTGTTTATGATTTAGCTGCTTAAGGTATGTAAAGTATAAGTTTTTAATAAAAAATTTCGGACAATTGTAGTAAAAATGAATTACTCTATTTTTGAAAAGAAATTCTTTGATGTTTACGATTGATATCATATATTCGTTCCGGCATGTAATATTGCTCTGCGGACCGCACGCGGCGGCGTTACGCCGGGTGGGGCGAGGGTCACTGGCGGTTAATGCGGACTA
>JABUQX010043471.1:12500-22500 GCA_015478945.1 Trachelipus rathkii | reverse complement strand
AAAAAAAAAAAAAAAAAATTTAATTTTTAATATTACTTACAGAGACGCATGCTTTGTCGTACTTTTTAGATCGTCGTGCAACATTTTTTAATGGTTGGCGGTTTATTTATTTTTTTTAAACGTAATGGGAACCCCAAGGTATACCGCACCAATGACAGGAGTCGGGGTCTCCCCCTTCCGGGGAACGACAGGGTAGACTATTTCCCCCCCGATCGGGGAGGGTTTCCGGAACCCCCACTCTTTGATATTTGGGTGTGGGGTTCCTCCGGCCCCTCCCCCCCCCCCCCCCCACTACCCCGGGGATGGAAAACGTCCCCCCCCCCTGTGTCCCCGTCGGCTCGAGCCCCCACTTGCCGTGAAAATACTTTATATATACAGTAGTTTTGGATTTCCAAGGGAGGGCTCGAGCCGACGGGGAACAGAGGGGGGACGTTTTCATACCCGTAGGGGAGGGGCGGAGGAACCCCGCGACAACCCAAAATTCACAAAGAGCGGGGTTCCGGAGCCCCTCCCAGGAGGGGGGGAAATAGTCCTACCTGTCGTCGTTCCCGGAAGGCCGAGAGACCCCGACTCCTCCATTGTTGTGGTATCCCTTGGGGTTCCCATTAGTTTAAAAAAAATAAAATTAAATAAATATAAACTCGCAAACCATTAAAAAATGTTTCAAGATCTAAAAAGTACCACAACAAAGCATGCGTCTCTGGAAGAATTATATAAATCAAAAAAGATTAAAAATACATTGCATTCAATATCTACAATATATAAGTAAACTTTCATGCTATAGATAAAATTTTCGCTATAGCCTATATTTTTTCCTTCCCTTATGGAACCTCACATTAAACATATATTATATATCAAGTATTTAATGTATATATATAATTATATTAATATATTATATATATATATTATATATATAATTATATAATATATATATATATATATATACTATAATTATATAATTTCATTTTCCTTTGATGACATTCACACAAATAATGTGTAAGTCCTCAATGTAAAACTTGTATTTTGCTTTCTAAAATTATGTATATATGTAAGTTTTAAATTTTCTTCCTGGGAACAAACTTCCTAAAGTAATTATACATCATGTTTAAAAATTACATAAATTGCGCTTTTAGAACGAGTGAGTTTCACCAGTTTTTTCTTGTTTTTTTTTTTTTTCCAGTAATTTTTAACTTTAATTTTTCAGTGTCCAAAATCTGAAAAAAAAAAACACCTATAAGTTTTATGAAAATGTTAGGTAATTATATTAATGATTTATGTTCTAGTATATCGTAATGTTCATTGTAATAGGTGAATGTCAAAAATATTTTCAATATTTTGCGTCTTAATTAATCAAAATATATTCTGTTACGAGTTGCAAGTAATCGTATGTCACATCCAATCAGAAATGATGAGCGTTCGTAGTTGCAATGGAAGAGTGTCTGGAATTCTCATTTTGCTACAACAAAAAGTCTTATACCAAAATACAAAACACAAAACCTTTTAGCTGTCACCTTGACGAAATTAGAAACTTTTTTAAAATATCCTATCACCTATGATACCAGAAGAAGAAAAATACCCAAATTTCTACCCAAGTACTCCCAAACTGCCGGTATTTGTAAAGAAAAGTGACATTCTTCTTCTTCTTAACTTTAATACTTACAACTCCAAAACTAGAGTTGGGTGACCATCTTCAGTAACAAGATCCTTCGACTTAGAAGTAAGTACACTGTTCGGGAATTGCACGCATTATTATTATTATTCTATTCACCTTCCCATTTATTTAATTACACGAATATCAGGGAAAATATTTATATTTACTACAACTTAATGTAAAATATTAAGTACATCGTATAAGTATTATTTTTTTAAAGATTTTATAAAAAACTTGGCATAAGTACAACACAATATAATATATATATATATATTATATATATATATATATATATATATATATATATATATATATTTATATAATATATATATATATATATATATATTATATAATATATATATATATATATATATATATATATATATATATATATATAAATTGTTTAAATTATAAGAAAAAGAGATTAACCCTAAACTCGATGACTTTTCCTAGAAGAAATTTTAATAACGTTAGCAAGAAATGAAACAATTTCCTTCTTATCTCTCAATATATTTATTTATCTTCTCAATTTATATTTTTATATATATAAAAAAAGTTTATCTAATCTATAATTTTCAAATTTCGTTGGAAGAGTCTGCTGGCCACGTGTAGTTAGTTCTAGAACTCCGATCATGCTGTCTGAGGGTAACTTGTAACAGTTTTAGATCTTTCTATGTCGCCTTGACGGGAGCTCGGTTGCTTTAAAACTTTCTTAAATTCCAACTTTTGGATTGGAGGATGGTTCAGTGATTAAAGCATCGGATATATTCTTCCTCGTTCGCAACATCGGTGGTTCAATCCCAGAGAAGGCAGTATTCTTTGCCTTCCCATAACATACGTTTTATTTTAAACTTATTAATGCGTTATATGCAATATATATTATAATATATAAACTATATATATTATATATAATTTATTATTATATATATATAATATATATATATATATATAATAAATATATTATATATATATATATATGTAATATAATATTATATAATATATATAATATATATATATATATATACATATAAATATATATATTATATATTAATATTATTATAATATATATATTAATATATATATATAATATAATATATATATATATATAGATAATATATAATATATATTAAAACTCGTGCCTCAGACGGGCATTGCCTACTCTAGTAGGATACTACTCTAGAAAGATACTAATACACCCGCACAAGGGATTCAATCAGGTGGTTTCACCACACAAGTCGATTACCCTACTGCCTGAGCCACAGTTTCGAAAAAATAGAGGCTTATGGCACTACTAAAGCGTAGGGAGAACAGTAATTACTACAAAAATATTTCATACACAAAAAGTGGGCATTAGGGGTCCTCTAGTTTAGTGGTCTCCAAAGTGGGGTACGCAAACCCTGGGGGACCCAAAGTGATACTTGGGGGTACGCCAAAGAAGTAGGCTCACGATAACTTTCGAGTGTATGACCGTGTATCACTGAGTGTGAGGTTCTCCCAACGTCGCAGGTATTTATATATATTACTTATATATTATGTGCAATTGTTATATATTATTATCATAATATACTATATTATACTATATTATATTATATTATATTATATTATAGACCTATAGGGGTACAACTTATAATTTTTTTCGTCTTAGGGGTACGCGACCAAAAAAGTTTGGAGACCGCTGCTCTAGTTCATAATAATGATAAAATATGCTGCCTATTTTTATAAGTGATAACTATGTTAAAATTTAAAAAAAAAAAAAAAGGAAAAAGTATTTTGTTAGAATGCAGTGTGTGTGGTGTGTGTGTGTGTTTGTGATGGCTTTGGTTTTTTGTGTGTGTGTGTGTGTGGTATTGTGGTGTGTGTTTGCGGTTGTGTGGTGTGTGTTGTGTTGTGTTAACTTTAAATAGTCATTAGATGAATATTTTATTTGAGTAATAAATATTTAGGGAAAGTTAAAGTTTTTTATTGTTCATAAATAGCAATAAAAATAAATATTCTTGCATTTACGTTTTCATAATATTACTATATTGTGAATAATTATTAATTAACATATATAATTAATAAAATCTAGTATAATTTATTATGTTAAATAATGTTATAATTAATAAACTTATAGATTTCACAATTACATCGTTGCTAATTTATAGTCCCTGAAGATGATAAATTACATTTACGGCGAAACGCCGGAACAAGTGTGTATTAATTGTTTCTAATATATATAGTAGTATATATATTATTATATATACTTATATTATTAAATAACTATAGATAATATAAATATAATTACTATATAATAAATATATATAATATAAGTATATATAATTATATTATATATATATAGATATAATAACTAATATATATTTTTATATGTATATATATAATACTATATAATATATATATATTTATATATAATATATTAATATATTATATTATATATAATATATATATATAGTTATAACTATTATTTTTATATATATATATTTATATATATATATATATATAATGAAAGAAAAGAAATAATAAATTTCCTTTTATTTTTCGTTAAAAATGGTGCTGTCTAAGTACCACACTCACCAGACATTTGCACATCCTTCCCCTCCAATCATACATTCAACACTCCAAAAATAAAGATAAAACAAAGAAATAAATATTCCAATATTCACAGTTGTATTTAGGTGAAGATTTTATATATTCATCACTCCTGCGTGGTCCCTCAGGTTATGCAACGATGGTAGAATGTGATGGTAGAATTAAGTGTGTGTTGGTAGGATTACTTTTGATTAATATTTTGTATTGAATAAATGTATTCAAGGCAAAAGACACTGTATCATTTAATTGATGGTAGTAAAAATACTAAAGAAGTTAAAGTCAATGTCTCCCTGTGTTATGAAATGGTGTCCAAGAACTTAAGGTGAAGGTCTATCCATGTTACGAATGGTGTCTAAGAAGTTAAGATCAAGGTCTCTCGTGTTAGAGAATAGTAATCAACACGTTAAGGCCAAGGTCTCTCTATGATACGGAATGTTGTCCACCAAGTTATGCTCAAGGTCTCCCGAGTTACGGAATGGTGTCTAAAAAGTTAAAGTCACCGTCCTCCCGTGTCAGGGAATGGTGTCAAAGTAGTTTTCAAGGCCAGTTTTCACCTGTGTTATGAATTGATGTCCAAGAAGTTAAAATGAAGGTCTCCCGATGCTACGGAATGGTGTACAAGAAGTCAGGGTGAAGGTCTCTCCATCTTATGAAATGGTATCCAAGAAGTTAAGGTCAAGGTCTCTAGTTCTATGGCATGGTGCTCAAAGAAGTAAAGGTGAAGGTCTCTACATGTTAAGAATAGTATACAACAAGTTATAAACAGGAACCCACGAGTTAGGGTATGGTGTCTAAAAAGTCATAATCATGGTCCCCCCCGTGTTACGAAATGGTGTTCAAGAAGTTATCGTCAGGCTCTTCCCGTGTTACGTAATGGTATCCAAGAAGTTAAAGTCAGGATCTGCCAGTGTTACAAAATAATGTCCCCATGTCACGTGGTAAGTCACTCTCGCCCTTTCCATTACAATTTCGGATGGATTCCCAATTTTTTGACATTATTTTGAAAAAATTTAAAATTCTTATATGTATTAATGGATTAAATTCATTCTTTTATGGCCAGGGTAGTTGAGCTTATTGGCACAACTAATGGAAAATAGGGATTAAATGAATGAATAAAATAATTAAAATACTGAATGAAATGCATAAGTAGCAATTACTTAACATTTTATGAATCTTAAAATTTTGTTTTTTTTATTTTTTAGTTTTATCTGTTTATATTTATATATATATATATATATATATATATATATATATATATAAATATAAATATATATATATATATATATGAATATATATAGTTATATATAGATATATATATATATATATATATATATATATATATATATATATATATATATATATATATATATATATATATATATATAAACTCCAAAAAATGTCACATTGAATGACAAAAAATGTGAATGAAGTTTTTCATTTATTTTCTAATGATGAAAATAAAATGGGGGAGCTACTTTCTTATAAGTAATATGTCTTTTTCTCCTTGTGACACTTTTGTCATGTGCCAACGATTCGTTGGGGCAAACTTTTTACAATGTATTGATAAAGTCGTCAAATGTTATATGCTTAAAAGTTAAATAAGCGAAAAATACTATGACAAGGGTTCTTTCTTCAAGTATAAGCAATGGTATAGATTTATTTATGAATTAACATGCAAAAATCTCAAAAGGAGATTAACTTTGTCTCTTTATTATTATTATTATTATTATTATTATTATTATTATTATTATTATTATTATTATTATTATTATTATTATTATTATTATTATTATTATTATTATTATTATTACAGCAACTACTACTACTACTACTACATCTACTACTAATAATAATACTAATAATAATAATAATAATAATAATAATAATAATAATAATAATAATAATAATAATAATAATAATATTAAACTTGAAAGTTTATCATACTGTTTGCGAAAGCTTCAAAATACAATGTAGGAAAAGTTTGACAAGAAAATGCATCGTTGCCAAGTTTATTAAATAATCAATCAAGACCGAAGGAGAAAGATAAAAAAAAAGGGAAAAGAAATTAGCAAGTTGGTGTCATCGGACAAAAAATATCTACATTGCAGGGAATTTACCATTCCTTTTATTATTATTATTATTGTTATTATTATTATTATTATTATTATTATTATTATTATTATTATTATTATTATTATTATTATGCAAAAACAATAATTCGTGTCATGTCAGGACATCGAAATAGCCACATCTTTAAAGTCACAAATGGAACTGCAAATAATCTTTTGACTAACATAATTGTATAGAACCAAACTTTGAGAACAAACAATCTCCGTAGCACAAATTCACTTACCATAAACAAAGCAAAGTTCACCCTAACGAAATCTCGGAGGGCCACCTCAGGTCATATAAGGGCATAGATTAGTGGAATAATCAAATTTTAATCATCTCCCTAAAAATGTTCATGAGTCACCCCACCATTGGATCTTTTCGTAGAAATATCAAAAGCTTCTTATCAAAATACTAACGCGCACATTTCTACCTTCATTAGGTTTTATTTCTACAACGAATAATGATAATTCCTATATGCGATTATTATTATTAATTGTTGTTAACATAGTTTTTCTTATTATTAGCAACGATAATGCTGATAGCGATTCGATGTTATAAGTACCAATATTATTATTATTATTATTATTATTATTATTATTATTATTATTATTATTATTATTATTATTATTATTATTATTATTTATTATTATTATTATTATTAGTAGTAGTAGTAAAGTAGTAGTAGTATTATTATTATTATTATTATTATTATTATTATTATTATTATTATTAATATTATTATTATTTTTATTATTATTATTATTATTATTATTATTATTATTATTATTATTATTATTATTATTATTATTATTATTATTATTATTATTATTATTATTATTATTATTATTATTATTATTATTATTTATTATTATTATTATTATTATTATTATTATTATTATTATTATTATTATTATTATTATTATTATTATTATTATTATTATTATTATTATTATTATTAGATATTATTATTATTATTATTATTATTATTATTATTATTATTATTATTATTATTATTATTATACTATGAAAATATGAAGTTGATATTTATCATAATTATTAGTAATAGTAGTATTGATATTGCTTGCACTATTATTATTGTATTATATTGTGATATTAAATTAATGTTTATCATCATTAATACTGTTTATTATTATTATTATTATTATTATTATTATTATTATTATTATTATTATTATTATTATTATTATTATTATTATTATTATTATTATTATTATTATTATTATTATTATTATTATTATTACCTACTTTTACAATTATTATTATTATTATTATTATTATTATTATTATTTTTATTATTATTATTATTATTATTATTATTATTATTATTATTATTATTATTATTATTATTATTATTATTATTATTATTATTATTATTATTATTATTATTATTATTATTATTAAGAATATAAACCAGCTTATTACTGTTAGGTTTATTTCACATTATATAAGCTGATTTCCTTCATAATTTCTCTATTTAAATATAAATTTGAACATGAAAACGTAAATACCTCTTGGTCTAAAGCGAAGAAAACGATTCTTCAGAAACCCATTTCTCGTCATTGTATTTTTTTTATTATTAAATTGATATTTTTTTTTTATTGATAACTACTATGTAATAAATATCATGGACGGAAAAAAGTATTTTTGATTTTATTATTATTATTAAAATTATTATGCATACATACATACATACATACATACATACATACATACATACATACATACATACATAATGAACGTTACATCATACCATATGTAATGAAGGGTGCTGAGTTCGAATACACTGGTCCCACACCTCTATGAGATTTTATAAACCTCAAAGAGGTGTGGCTACGCCATCAACCGAAAATGCATACATATATACATACATACATACATACATACATACATACATACATACATACATACATACATACACATAATTTGTGTAAGTATTTCATTTATTGATTAGTTTCATCCCCTAATAAGTGTGTTTGCGTTTACTAAAATGCTTTGCCGTTTTATTAATTTTAAATAATATAGTTCTTATAACTGAAGAAACCGCTAGCTTATCATGACATAAGGATAAATATTTCATTTTAATTATATATTTATAAATATATGGTATAGATAAAGAAGACCACAGTTAGTATATATATATATATAGTATATATATATATATATATATATATATATATATATATATATATAGTTTATAACAGCTTGCTTGTAGTTAGTTTTTAAGATAGGGTATTACAACTTAGCTTAGCAACTTATAGGTTTCATAAAATATATAGTTTAGTTAGTATAGTTAGTTTAATTAGTATTAAGCTACTTTTTTTCAGCAGTTTTTATTCTCAGTTTTACCTATTCAAAATAAATTTAAAGTTTATTATTATTATTATTATTATTATTATTATTATTATTATTATTATTATTATTATTATTATTATTATTATTATTATTATTATTATTATTATTGTTATTATTTTAAAATTTGGGTTTGGAGGTTTACTATTATGTAAATTAATTATTATTATTTTTTTTTTAGTAATGAATTTATCAATATTTATTTTGTCCCTCTGTTATTTGCTCATTTATTTATATCTGATTTTGTTTGTTTAAATTTTGTGCTTGGGGGTTTTAAGGTTTGTTTGCGTTTATTGTAGTTTTAATGATGGACGATATAGAGATCGAATGAGGAGCTCTTTATTGACTTGCCAACGTCCGTGGCCCGTGTGTTTAAGTGAATCTGTGGAATATCACCTTTCTAATTCTCAACCTAACATTTTTTTATTATTATTGAGACCCAGCCAGATTGGTATTTTTCAAATAAACTTAATATATCCAACTATGACTTAATTTGTACTTCCGACCTGAATGGTGGATTATGTGTCAATATAAAAATTAATACTCCTATAACATGCCTTGAGAACCTTCAATCTCCTAACCTCGATGTTTTTATGGATTAAAATCTTTCTCCCTACTACTGCTCTTCATTGTCTGTATTTCTGTCACTGCTCCCCTAACTGGGAGATTTTCAAGCCTCTTTTTTGACTTCTCTTACCACTTCTCATGAAACTGTTACTTCTTCTTCAGTCCAAATGCTGAGGTCCTCTATTTAGAGATTTCACCCGTACACCATACTGAGTGGTTGGGCTCCTCTCAAACTGATGCAGGGAGGAGGCCAAAGCATTCAGTATTCTCAACTATCTGGAACAGCTAATCCTAGATAACTATTATCTCCAGACTGAAACTAAATCAATTTTTTGAACACGCTTGACTTCTATGCTTCAATACTACCCATCTCGATATAAATACACTATTTCCCTCCAATCGGTAATCTGACCACAATCTCGCAGCTCTTAATTTCAATACTTTCTCTTCTCAGAAGCCCACCATGTCCTAAGCAAAATTTTCTGGCATTTAAATTCACACTGGGATGCATTGTGTTGCATCTTGCTACTACTCTTGGATTAAATCAGATTGACTCGAGGACATTTGATCGCTGCTGAAAAGGTAGGGGCCGTAATCACCGAGGGAATGAGCAGGTCCATTCCATGTTCAACTAAATCTTTTTCTTCCCAAAATCCATGGTTCTTGAGCTTGTTCTCGCGCCATTCAAGAGAGAGACATCAGTCTATCCTGCAT
>JABUQX010043471.1:2500-7500 GCA_015478945.1 Trachelipus rathkii | reverse complement strand
TGAATCATGTCCGTTACTATACTTAAATTGATTGTTACAGCTTAAAAGAAAATATATTTAAAAAAAAAAAAAAAAAAAAAAAATCAAAACTGACAGAATCGTAAAAACAGAAAAGGTCCTTCTCTATATATATATATATAGTATATATATATATATATATATATATATTATTATATATATTATATATATATATATATATTATTATTATATATTACATATATATATATATATTACATATTATTACATATATATTATATTATATACTATATTTATATATATATTATTACATATATATATATATTATTGGCATAATATTAAGATATTATTATTATTAGTTATGTATTGTTATAGTTATTGTATATTATGGGCTATATATATATATATATATATTATATTATTATTAGCTGTTATATTATTATTACTATTACATATATTATTGTTATTGTTATATATACATACATATATATATATTATATATTATATATTACATATATTATGTATTATTATTATATTATTATTACATATATATATATAGCATATATATATATATAGTATATATATATATATATATATATATATATATATATATATATATATACTGTATATATGTATATATATATTTTTCAAATCGTGGTTTCTTAAACATTTTAATTTTAGAACAATACTAGTATCACATTTCAATAAATTCTAAAAATTTTAAAGTAAAAAATATACATTGTCTTGAACGGAATCTGAATAAAGGTTAGGCTCCTGAGTTCTTTTCCTAATTTTCGTTTCTGAAAGATGTGTAAGACGTTCTCTCTCTCTCTCTCTCTCTCTCTCTCTCTCTCTCTCTCTCTCTCTCTCTCTCTCTCTTTTCAGTAGTTAAAAGTATATTGGTAGCAAATGGTAGTAAATTGATGGTAATGGTATCATGAATTCATGTTAATATGTATTATTATTAAAAGTAAGATTTTTTTTTATCCTTTTAATATAAATATTACAAAAACAAAAACATTTTTTTTTTTTAAAAAATAATTTATATTATTCAGTCCTTAAAAATAAATATTTTTCACTACACGTTTTCTTATTATTTCTACCAAGCAGGGCTGTGGAGTCGTAAAATAAATTTTTCGACTCCGACTCCGACTCCTTAAATTCAAATTTGGATTTTCGACTTCACTCTGACTTCACTTAAACAAAAATTTTCGACATCGACTCCGACTCCGACGCCGACTTCAATCAAAAAAAAAAAAATTCGACTCCCGACTCCGACTCCGACTCCAGCAGTCAAATTCAAAATTTCGACTCTGACTCAGATTAGTGCTTACAGAGTTACAGTAAAACATTTTTTGGTTTCAACAATTTTTTTTCGCTTGCTTTTGAGAATAAAAAAATACACCACTTTTCCAATGAATCTAATCTCCAAATGCTATACGGTAAAGTACCGTAAATACATAAAGATGCAGGCGCAACACATGACAAAGAAATATATTTCAGTTTCGGAAACAAGTGTATAACGTTATTATAATGCAAATTATTTTTATTTTTATAATAAAACAGTCATTATAAAATTAACAGGTTATTACTTTCAGTTTCAAGAGTAAAAAGTTAAAATCATATACTTAATTACTTTGTCAATATATATATATATATATATATATTATAATATATATATATATATATATATATATATATATATATATATATATATATATATATATATATATATATATATATATATATATATATATATATATATGGTGTCCTCAAAATAATGTACTAACACTTGGAAAGACTATACAAACTTATTTATGAACATAGTGACAAGTTTAAAGGCTTGAATTACAGAACATACTATATGTATTTAAAGAATCATGTTCTCGAAAATGTTCAAAATGATGACCGCCATTGTCCAGACACAGCTAATAACGCGAACCAATGGAGTCGCAAACGACATGAAACAGTTCATTTGGAATGTCGTGACATTGTCTTCGATTTCCAATTTCAATGCATTTATCGTTCCTTGTTTTGGGCGATAAACTCTGTCCTTGAGGTATCCCCATAAAAAGAATTCCATTGGCGTGAGATCTGGGATACACGCAGGGTATTCAATACTATCCCTTCGTCCAATTCATGTGTTTGGAAATGCTGCATCGAGGTGAGCTCTTTCATCGCGATGGTGTAGTGGGGAGGTGTTCCATCTTGCTGAAAGTAAATCACGTCGTTAATGCTCAAACATCTCGTGAATGTGTGGACCGACAGACTCCTGCAGCAAGGTTAGGTACCTGTCTAAATCGACCGCTCCGTTAAAAAAAAAACGGTCCTATGATGCCCAATGCTGAAAACTCACACCACATAGTTACCCTTAGTAGGTTTAAATGGTGTTCAGCTTTAACATGGGGATTTACAGGACCCCAGTAGGTACAATTATGGCGTGATTAATCGAGCCATTTAATTTAAAGGGAGCCTCATCGCTGTAGACAGGTATTTGTGTGGGAGCCCCATCTTCTGCACATTTAGTCAGGTACCATTCACAAAATTGAAGTCTCCGGTCCGGATCGTCTTCATTGAGAGCATGGAGTAGTCTTGGTATATGTAGCATTTTCAGCGTAGACGCTTCAAGATGCGATTGACGCTATCTTTTGAGATGTGTGTCTCCTGAGCCGTTTGTCGCAGAGATTTCTTGTGGGGATCGGATGAGGGTTTCCTGTACCCGCCTTCCTTTGCAGGGTTGGTGGATGTTCGGGGTCGTTCAGAACGTTTCTTGTTGACGTTGTGAACGGTTCCATCTGCTTCAAATTTCTCTCTGATGCGGGAAATGGTCCGGTGCGTTGGTGGCGGATTTATCGAACTCCCTTCTGAACCGTCTTTGCACTTCCGTGGCGTTTCTGGTGGTCAAAAAAAAAAAAAAACTTTCTCTTCTTTAACCAAAACAGAACTGACAAAAGAATGTTCTTTACTTACAACTGAAAAACGTACAGTCAATGTGTTATACATTTTGATGCACTCTGTATATATATATATATATATATATATATTATGATATATATATTATATATATGTTATTATTATACATATATATATATATATATATAGATATTGTTATATATATATTATTATATATATATATTATTTAAAGATATTATATATGTATATATATATAAATATATATTATATATATTATTATGTATATATTTATATAAATATAAATATATATATATATATATACCGTATATATATATATATATATATATATATATATATATATATATATATATATATATATATATATATATATATATATATATATATATATATATATATATATATTATTATTTATTTATTTTTTTTATTTATTTTACCACGACAATCGGGGGAAAGGTTACTGTTTTATGTTTTTCCCGACCAGTGGGCCCATACAAAGTGGAAAGGTGCACAGTTATCAGGGTGATAGTAACCCCAGCCTCAGTCTGAACCAAGTCAAGATATTCCAGCCATCAGTGGGCATGGCTAGGCTCTGGACTCATAGACCTACTGTGCGTGAGGCGAATAGGAATGTAGGTGTCTGTATGTGTATTAAAGGTTGTACCGTTGTATGTGTTGGCTATGGATGAGTGAGGTGAGGTATATATATATATATATATATATATATATATATATATATGTATATATATATATATAGTATATATATATAGAAGATATATATATATATATATATATATATATATATATATATATATATATATATATATATATATATATATATATATATATATATTACAAAATTTGCAAGAAACAAAATGAAACTTCCCTTTCCTAAAATTATAACGACATTTTTAATTAATAATAATAATAATAATAATAATAATAATAATAATAATAATAATAATAATAATAATAATAATAATAATAATAATAATAATAATAATAATAATAATAATAATTGTTCTATAAATTTTCGACTCCGACTCCGACTCCGACTCCACTTACACAGGAATTTTCGACTCCGACTCCTGGAAAATTGCACGACTCCACGACTCCGACTCCGACTCCTGCAAAATTGCACGACTCCAAGACTTCTTTTTTGCTTCATTTTGTTATTTCTTTATGTTTATTATTATAGGGAAAAAATATGGAATGTACACCTCTATGCCAAAGAGAATCACCTCGGTAAAGCGCTCAGCACATTCCGAGGGGGACCCCCCCTCCGAGGGACTCCCGAGACCCCCCGCCACCACCCAAACAATTAGTCATTCCGTGAGAAATCAAAGAATCATGTCCCCAAGTCCGATCAGTTAGCAGCACCAAAGCCAAAGTAACAAAAATGTTTCCACGCCGTTTACAGGAGTCTTTCCTGCGGAAGACTTGAAAAGACCAAATAAGATAGAGATTATATATATATATATATATATATATATATATATATATATATATATATGGTTATATATATATATATATATATATATATATATATATATATATATATATGAGTATATATATATATATATATATATATATATATATATATATATATATATATATATATATATATATATATATATATATATAAATCTTGCGGAGTCGTAAAATATATTTTTCGACTCCGACCCTTAAATTCAAATTTGATTTTAGACCGGCTCCGGCCCGGCTCCACTTTAAACAAAAAATTTCGACCCGACTCCGACTAAACAAAAAATTTCCTGACTCCGACCTGACTCCGACCCAGCAGTCACCAAATTTCTACTCTGACTCAGCTTAGTGCTTCAATAAAAGTTACAATAAAACATTTTTTTGTTTCAACTTTTTTTTTTTGTTTGCTTTTGAGAATAAAAAAAATATACCACTTTTCCAATGAATCTAATATCCAAATGATATGCGGTAAAATACCGTAAAGACTAGTGTAGCAGATATCCGAATCCGCATAATTTTTCTCTACCCGCATCCGCATTTGCATTCGCATGAATTTTTTTGCGGAAAGCGGATAGTATTCATTTATGAATTATGAGACTAAATGTTCC
>JABUQX010043470.1:42500-52345 GCA_015478945.1 Trachelipus rathkii | reverse complement strand
CAAGAGAGTGATAACAAAACCCTCCTTTTCAATAGAATGAAATTCCTCCTTGAAAAAAATGACGTATCGAAACTTGGAAGGGGGAAAACGCAACAAAAACAAGATTTTAAAATCCCTCTCTCTTGAATAGCGTTGCAATGAAGCTGAATAAAAGCTACTCTTTGTGTGAAAGAGGAGTCCCCAACAAGTCTCTCGAGTTATGTTTTACACTAAACACTTTGAGTTCTCATAGAGGAACTTACTGTCGAAGGGAAATTGGTGAAGAGCTTTTCAATTGTTTTCTCCCGAAGGGAATCTGCACGTCAAAACATTCCAATGAATTAATTAAATTTATCTCCTTATAATTAATAACGGACACCTATCCATTGTAGCTATTTTGATCTTAATATATATATATATTGATATATATATTATATTATATATTATAATATTAATATATATATATATATTATCTATATCTTTTTTATTTATATATAAATATATATATATATATATATATATATATATATATATATATATATATTTAAAAACAGAAAATTAACGTTAAATATAGGCTATAAATTTCGACATCACTGATTTGTGGGAAAGGCTATATCGGGTCAGTAATATTTTATTCTTTTTCATCGGCTCCATTATTTTAAAATTGTCCAGCTTCTGCTCCATCTTCCTCAGCTATCCGGCGTCAGGGTCTTTAATTTTAATAATTTACTTCATATGGTTCCGCAATTTTGTATGTGGATAGGAAACATTTTTTTTTTTGCTCTTTAAATATGACGCAAATAATAATAATAATAATAATAATAATAATAATAATAATAATAATAATAATAATAATAATAATAATAATAATAATAATAATAATAATAATAATAATAATAATAAAGTGGTCTTTTCAAATCAAATCTTAATAAAGAAAATTATTTGAAATTTGAAGCGAGTGGGTTTTTAATAACTATTTTAAGAAAGGGGAAAATATATATATATATATATATACCTTACTAGGTATTTATACAGATACTCTTATATATATATAATATATATATATATATATATATATTATTATATATATATATATATATATATACGTATATATTAATTATATATTATAAATTATATCTGTATTTAAAATATATATATATCTCAGATATATATATATATAATTATATAATATATTAATATATATTATAATATATATATATATATATATATATATATATATATTATATACTATATATATATATATATATATATATATATATATATATATATCCAGGAAGGTCCTAGTCTTTAGAAAACCACGACCTGTCAGTGGACTCAGAATGCGTCTCCACTCGGCTCTGTCTTCCCACAGTCTTCCCTGCTTTTTGTATTTTCCTTCCACGCAGGCAGCCCACATCTCATCAGCGAATCTTGCAACTAATTCCTCGACCCCTCCTTTGCTACATCCTCTGACCCCTATTGCACCCCGCATACCACTCCATCGTTTCTTTCGCGCAGCCTTGCTTCCTGTTATCCTTTCCAGAATGTCCCCACCATTCTGATCTTGCCACAAATCTATCCTCCTCACCATATGTGTCTCACTCCGACTTCCTTCTGACTCTTTCATTCCTTATTCTATGCTTTCTTAGTCTTTCGCAATTATTGCTGCTACAAGATCTTTATTCCTCCGATGCTTGTATCTCTACTTTCATGCCTTTGGTAATACACGCATGTGCTCTGTTTCCGTATAGCAATATAGGTGCTAAACACTCCTTCGTAATTACTTCTTTTCACTCTACACTCAAAATATTGGTGCTTTTATCAAAGGTATAAGTACAGCCCTTGCCGTGCATCTTCCTACATTTGTTTATCCTATGAGTGAGTCTCTGTATCACACCCTCCATCCTCTGTATATATTCTATAAATGCAGTTTTATAATTCTTTAACTTTCTTTCAAGCTTTCTCCCATTTACCATGATCTCCCAGCCCTCTTCCCCCATCTCTGCTCACCATCATCACTTCTGTTTTCTCAGTGTTCCTTTGTAGTCCCTTTGCTCCAAGTTTTTCCGCGAAACATCTCGTAATTTCTTTCATTCCCTTCTCTACTTTCACTCGCAACCGCCAATCATCCGCAATATGCCATTATGTCTGCCCTCCATTTCCCCGCACTCGTACTCTCTTTAACCTCCCCCTCAATGACTTTTCCAATATAAGCTATAACAGTAAGGGTGACAATACGTCTTCCCCTGTTTCAGACACCCTTCGCCACCTCAAAGCTATTTTTCATTTTTATATCGTCTGTTCTCACATTGCAGTCTTTGGCACCACTTTTGCAGATATTCTTCAGTGCATCATACAATCCTCTCCTCCACTTACTCCATAATTCTCTCTACATTCCGCCTCCATAATCCATTCCTTGGTACCGTGTCAAAAGCTTTCCTAAAATCCTTAAACACTAGATCCAACATGCTGATATAATCGTAAATCTTCTCTCCAATCTGTCTCAAGGTGAAAATAAGGTCTGTCGTACTCCTACCCTTCCCTGTATGCCTGCTGTTCCTCTCCTAGTTGTGGTTCGATAATCTCTCTCAGTCTTTTCTTCAACCAACCACACTTTATATATATATAATATAATTATATATATATATATATATATATATATTATATATTATATATATTATATATCTATATATATATATTAATATATATATATATTATAATATATATATATATATATATTATTAATTATAATTGGAAATTAAATTTATATTTTAAAATTGGATGAAACAGAAATGAAAGTTAAACCCCAACTTTCTTTAATTAATTCTTTGTAAGACATAGGATATAAATTTTATTTTGGAATTTAAAGAAGGAAAAAATAGAACAAAATAAAAATAAAAAAGTTTTAAAATAAAAACAATTGAAAAAAAACAATTTCACCACAAGAAATTTAATTTCATTTTTTAATTCCGTGTTAAACAGTAAAGTAAAGTTGAAAAAAAAAACTATTACATTTATAAGCATTTAAAACTATCATCAACCGTTATACACTTAAAACTGCTTATAACAAAAAAATAAAGAGATCTTAATATTAACATGTTATACATTTAAAAACTCTTTTCCCATTTCGTCTTTAATATTTTTTTTTTATCTCAAATTTATAAGGCTATAAAAGTTTCATTCTTAAATTTTATACGCTTTCTTTAATATTTAATAAATAGACAGATTTACACAATAATATCTTCTTTATACAAAAGAAGGCCTTAATATAATAAAAAAGTATAATAAAAATTATATGCAAATTTTCGTCTTCACCAATGCTCAATAAGAAAAAAAAATAAAGAAAAATAGAAGGGAGGTAAAAAATTTTTCCTTATTGCAAGTACAAACTTCATCCCCGACAGAAAATAAAATGATATATAGAACAAAACCTAATAATCATTTTATGTGCGTGAATTGAAATGCCGAAACGTGGGGGTGGTGGTAGTAGGATTTCCAAAGAATATTTTTAGGACTTATTTTGAAGACTATGAAACATAAAATGGCTGAAGAAATCGTAGCGAGGGAATCAAATTCGGAGAGGAGCTTTAATGAAGCAAATTAAAGAGACAAGCAAATGGTTCGTAAACGAACTGCGATTGCGACGGAGAAGAGAGAGAGAGAGAGAGAGAGAGAGAGAAGAGAGAGAGAGAGAGGAGAGAATAGAGAGAGCGCGAGAGAGAGAAGAGAGATAGAGAGAGATAGAGAGAGGAGAGAGAGAGAGAGATGAGAGAGCGAGAGAAGAGAAGAGAAGAGAAGAGAAGAGATAGAGAAGAGAAGAGAAGAGAGAAGTAAGAGAAAGAGAAAGAGAAAAGAGAATAGTGTTAAAGAGAAGAGAAGAGAAAAGAGAAGGAAGAGAAAGAAGAGAAGAGAGAGAGAAGAAAGAGAGAAGAGAAAGAGGAAAGAGAAAGAGAAATGAGAATGAGAAAAGAAGAAATAGAAAAAGAAAGAGACAACGAAGAAGAAGAAGAAGAAGAAGCAAAGAAAGAAGAAGAAGAAGAAGAAGAAGAAGAAGAAGAAGAAGAAGAAGAAGAAAGAGAAACCATGAAGAAAACTGAATAATGGAAGAAGAAGAAGAAGGATGAAAAAGGAGAGAGAGAGGAGAGAGAGCGATAGAGAGAGGAGAGAGAGAGAGAGAGAGAAGAGAGAGAGAGAGAGGATATTGTGATGTAATTTGAGAGAGTGAAAGTGTGATATATACGATAGTGGAGAACAGAAGACGGTTCGCAGTCGGTTCGACGAACTGCTATTTAAAACTTTTTTTTTGGCTGTATAATTATATAGGAAAGAGAACCGTCAGCTAACTCCTATGACGAAGCAGAGAACGGTATGTTAAAATTTTGGCTACTCACCACTGGTTATATACATAAAAATATTCTTATTTTATTAATTTGAATATTTCTGCTCATTTTAAATATGAATGAATGATAAATCTTCGAATATAATAAAATATAATGAAGATTATATTCGATGATAAATTATCGAATATAATCTTCATTCGCTCAAAAGGTCATAATTCAAAAAGAGAAATTTTCTATTATAAACAATTGCTCTCGGTTTTATATAATCTGAATCAGAAGAGGATAATAATTATGATTAAAATGTTGCAAAATGGTTTATATTCACGTTTGAGATTATCTCAACTGACATTAATTAAAACTTTAAATACTTTTATTTTTCTTTTAATATTCAAATATAAATAAAAAAGTACTAAAAATAGTTATTATGGACTTAATTTTATAAGCTACACCCAATTTTTTTTTTCATTCTTCTTCTCATATCTTAAAAAAACTATATAATATATATATATATATATATATATATTATATTATATATATATATATATATATATAATATACTATATATATATATAATATATATATATATCTATATATATTATATATAGTATATATATATATAGTATATACCTATATATATATATATATATATATATATAATATATATATCTAATATATATATATATATATATATATATATATATATATATATATATATATATATAGTATATATATATATATATATATATATATATATATATATATATATATATATATATATATTATATAAAAATATATATATATATTATATATATATATATATATATATTATCATTAACAACTGCCACAGAGTTTCTCTATTAATCCTGTCATATACCTATGGAAGTCCATAACACCTAAATACAGTTTGTTGATCTTCTCTCTCATTTTCTTCATTGTAAAAATTTGACCTACACATCTTCTACCACTTCTAAATGCATCGTGTTCTTCAACAAACAGCTCCCTCAGTCACTCGAGTTACTCTTTCAACCAAAATACCCGCACATGTTTTCCTTATAACACTCATAAAGTAATTCCCCTTTAGTTTCTACAGTTCCCCTTGTCACATTTACAGTTATATTTCTGTCCTCCTCCTTCATTGACTTCGGAACTACACCCTCCAAAAACTCTGTTATACAACTTCCAAACCCGGTCAATCAATCCCACTTTCATTCTTGATCATTTCACAAGTGATTCCATCTATACATGCTGATTTACCATCCTTCAACTTACCCACTCTACTTATTACCTCCTCCCCAAAATATCTGCTTCTTAATACACTCAAACTCAAGCACATTCACTATCATCTCTTCAACACTGGCAATGTTATTATTATTATTATTATTATTATTATTATTATTATATATATATATATATATATATATATATAATATATATATATATTATAGAAATATATATATTAATATAGTATAATATATATTATATATATATTTATTATATAATATATATATATAGTACACGGTATAATTATATATATATATTATTTATTTTTTTTTTTATATTTATATATATATATATATATATATATATATATATATATATATATATATATATATATATATATATATTATATTATATATATATATATATATATACCTTGGTACTCTAGATAAGAAAATCAAATCCTCAAAATTTTAATACATTAAAGTTAACATTTCAATGCAAAAAAAAAAAATTGCTATAAATTTTTAAATGGGACACTCCTTAATCTATTTTCATAGATTCATGTAATGAAACAAATGATAAAAAAACTCTAATATTTCATTACTATCGAAATTACAAGAATCAACACATACAGCACCTAATTGGGAACAGAATTAGCGGTAGTTTATAGTAGTAGTAGTAGTAAGTAGTAGTAGTAGTAGTAGTAGTAGTAGTAGTAGTAGTAGTAGTAGTAGTAGTAGTAGTAATAATAATAATAATAATAATAATAATAATAATAATAATAATAATAATAATATTATTATTATTATTATTATTATTATTATTATTATTATTATTTAATTCCTAACGGAAGCGCAATAAATATCAATTAAAATGGAGATTCAAACATAAAAAATTTATTTAATAGCGGCCCATCACTTCAAAAGGCTAATAAATCATTTAATTTATTCAAAAAATACGACTCTTTTGCAAGCATGAAATTAGCGATATGAATAGAACTATTATATATATATAGTATATAATATATATATATTATATAATATATATATATATATATATATATATATATATATATATATATATATATATATATATATATATATATATATATATATATATATCAAATAAATTTAAATGAGTTTTTACTCCAACTCAACTCTAATTAATGGAACAGAACCAAAGTAATTTAAAAACGCACTAAGTCTGCCCTCTTCAGAAACGCTAACTGTTATGTTCTGAAAGGAGCTGAGTTAAAGACGTCTCGAAAACGTAAACTTCTTAAATTTTTCTTAAAGAAATTTTAATTCCCGCTGTTTTTTCAAAGTTTTAAAAATGTTATAACTTGTTCTTTATATATATATATATATATATATATATATATATATATATATATATATATGTTTACCATTCTACACATACAAAAAAAATATATATAAATATATTATATATATATATATATAATATATATATATCTATATATATATATATATATATATATATATTAGGGTGGTCACAAGCTATAGGGGGGGAAATTTTTTTTCATATCTTTCGGGGAACCCCTTTAAAAGTTGTGAATTGCCTGAAAAATTATATTGGCAAAGTTTCAGCTCAATTGAATAACGTTAACCCGTGTCTCATTTAGGTCAAAGTTTTGAAAAACTGAATTTTTGAAAAAAAAAATCGCAGTTTTTCCTTCATAAAAAGAAAATCATTCGTCCTAGAAACCTAATTCCTGTTTTATTTCACAGGAAATGTTGTCTTGAAGTTTCACTCTCCCTTTCGTTTTCTACAGCATTAACGAACGAGCATGAGTTGAAGGCAGAAACACAAGAATATTTGAATGTGGCAATTAAAAAAAATCTTGTCTTTCTGCCTTGAACTCATGCTCGTTGATGCTGTAGAAGACGAAGGTGAGAGTGAAACTTCAAGACAATATTTCCTAGAAAATAAGACAAGAATCAGTTTCTGACAAATAATTTTCATTTTATGAAGGTGAAACTGAGACTTTTGAAGAAAAAAAAATCGCAGTTTTTCCTTCATAAAATGAAAAATATTCGTCCTAGAAACCTAATTCTTACCTTATTTTATTGGTATTGGAAATATTGTTGCCTTGAAGTTTTACCCTCACCCTCGTCTTCTACAGCATCAACGAGCATGATGAGGTCACTGAAGAAAGACCATTTTTTTTTATTGGCCACATGTCTCATCAAATCACTGGCAGTAAGTTGCCATTTAATTGTCAAGTTTTACCCAGTATATTTTATAATATGCACCAAGTGAAACTGAATACCAGAGAAGCTGCATGACTTACAATACAGGAAGTTTTAATTTTTTTGGAAGAAAGCTAAGATACCAATCAGACACTTTAAAGATTGTGTTGCAAAGCTTGAAAAACTGTATGGAAAGTGGAGAAATTTGCAAAACAACGCTCAAATCAAAAGTAGAAGCTTTCAAGTCAGCTCTTGGTGACCTATTTGGCGTTGCTCATCAGGATGCACTGAAAAACACTACTGAAGAAGACAAGCAGTTTTTGTTACTCCAGAGAGAAAAAGGATGTCCTGGCTGCATATGAGGCGTTGACATGAAATTCGTAAAAGCAGAGCAACGAAGAGAAAGGAGATGAGCAGTTGAGGTGGCAAGATTGGCAAGATCAAGAGAAAATGTAGACGAGTTTCATCGTTTTCCCTCAATTTTTCTTCTTTTCATGTTATTTAGTGATACATTGGTACATAGTTTGACATTATCTAAAACTTTAATTTATTACAATTTATTTATTTATTATTTTTTTTTCTGTTCAGATTAGTTGACTTAATGCCATCATCTGTGAGTGCTTAATGGTTTATTTTATTTTTAGAAAGATTTGAGGATGAAGATGTAGAACTGGAATCTTCACTAAGCAGCACATTAGAGGAAGAGGAGCCAACGAAAGAAGATATGGAAATGGATGATAATTTTCCAGACATACAGAGGAAGTAGGGCCAGAAATAAAGAAGAGGAAGTACTCTAGAGGAAGTGAAGATATTATTACTGAAAATAGTCCTTATTGTAGGATAGGTGTAGTTTATTTCTTGATAAAGAAGCAGTTCGAAATAATACCAGTTATCAATTTAATTGTAAGTAGAAGTGTAATATACGAAGTGTAATACGACTCCCGCAGACAGAAATTCTGAAAACGAAGGACTGGCTTATCAAAGATTCAGGAATTTCGATTTAGAGGGAGCAGTTGTGCACTGGGATGGAAATAAATTCCAGATATTTTGAGTAAAAAAATGTAGAGAGGGTAGCGGTTTTGAATAGTTGTGGGGATGAAGAACAGCTGATCGATAGAAGTTCTCCCTCTCATCTTACATAGTATGGGAATTACTCAGGCAAAAGCTTGTATTTTCAGCAGTTGAACATTGGAGGCAGTTTTATGAAAATCCAGTCTAATGTGTTTTTGATACACCACTGCAGTAAATACTGGTCGCTTCAGGATAGCCTGCGCTTTGCTAGAGCAATTATTAGATAAAAATCTTCTGTATTTAGCGATGTCACCCACCTATTTTCCAGAACAAATGTAAAAAAATGAACACAAAGGTAAAATGGACACAACACGCTGCCCCAGCCAGAGGTTTTAAAAAAAATTTCACACTGGGTGGTGCAAGCTAGACAAGACAAAATACAAAACTGGTATTGAAGATGAAAATATTAGATATAAAATACGTAATTCGGGCCAAATTTCAAGCTTTCATTATAAATATATTATATAAATAAATATATTTATCGAACAATTAAAAAACCAACAGTCCATGGATGATTATAAAGAATTCCTCCAACTCAGTTTATTTTTTAGGCTGTTTCCGCTCAAAAGACATTTTTTTTTCGAGTACCGTGGTGCTTATTCATCAACGCCAGATGGATCCCTCCCGCCAAAAGACATTTATTTAATTCTTTCAATAAATATCTTTTATAAGGATCATAATTTTTATTTCGCCAAGAATTACTAATAGAAAAAAGTATTGAAGACATTTTTGTTTTATTTATAATCAATATATTTATATCAATATTTCTTGTTCAATGTCCTCAACCCACTTTCGGCACTAACACAATTATTAAAAATGCGTCTTGTTAACTACAGGAAAATTCATAAAGAGGTTGCAAACAAGGCACTGTCTAATATGATAAACCATATATGGTATCTTAACTCGGAGCAAGTTGCATTTTCCATTTTTTTCGATGTTACTTTTTTGGAAAAAAAATGTCCAAAAAGCTGACTCTAAACTTAACGTCCGAAGAAAGAAAATTTAATGATCTTGTGATATGATA
>JABUQX010043470.1:0-35000 GCA_015478945.1 Trachelipus rathkii | reverse complement strand
TAAAAGCAACTATACTCAAATAATTATATATTACACAGTCCTGAACCTACGATACTCTCAATCAAACGATTAACACTACACTACTATTATTATATACTATTACACAACATTTAATTACCTTTAATAACAACCTACTCCATATCATAATTTGCAGACAACTCTTTCATAACATGCAGTATCGACTCAAAATTACCAAGAGAATAAAGAACTACGCCAACAAATTCACCAAAATTTCTCGAATAAATTTTCCATTTTCCTCTGAAAATGTACACAAATTCCCTCATCAAAATTAATTAAAATAACTAGATTTGCATATTTTAATTAACTTTGGTGTACACTTTTGGAATGTGTTAATACTTAAAAATGGGGCATGAAGAATATATATCTTTCTATATATAATAACCTTATATATATATATATATATATATATATATATATATATATATATATATCTTTATATATACTATATAAAATACATCTATGTATGTAAATATAGAAAAAAAAATATATATAAAAATATATATATATATATATATATATATATATATATATATATATATATATATATATATATATATATATATATATATATATATTAAAATCAAAATTACCCTGGAAGAACTTTGGTTCTGTAAGTGGAACCCTTCGAGAAAGGTCCTTGGGAAACAAGGGCCTAACGGCTAAATCCGCTGGCTGTGGGCTATCGCGGACGCCTGATCATCCCATTTGTGGCAAGCACACCCACAAATGTACTCATTAACGTCTGAGTGGGACAAAGCTAAGGAGTTAATAGAAAATAAAAACTCATTATATATATATATATATATATATATATAAATATATTTTAATATATATATATATATCTGTATATACCTTACCATATAACATAACATAATATATATATATATATATATATAACTGCTCTACTAAGTGCTCCTTAATGCGCTCGCGCAAACAAGTTTGAAGTTAAGAAAAGTGCAACTATAAATATTTAGCTTTAAACTATAATATTTTTTAAAATTACTTGAAAAAGGAAAAAGGATTGATATATATACAAACATAAAGCGAAATAAATACTCTTGTTGTGACTGTCGAAAATTATGACCAATATTATCCTTATTTAGTAATGTCACCAAAGTAACTGCGCTGGAAACAAGAGGTCATTCCCAGCACCAAAATACAATACAAGGATATAAAAATAAACATACCATATTATATAAACTTAAATATATATATATATATATATATATATATATATATATATATATATATATAATATATATATATATATATATATATATATATATATATATATATATATATATATATATATATATATACAGTATAATATGTATGTATGTATTATATATGTAATATATATACATATATAGTAATACTATATATATATATATATATATATATATATATAATATATATATAATAATAATAATATAATATAATATATATTAATAATATATGTGTATATATAATAATAATAATATTATGTAATAATAATAATAACATAATAACAACAATAATATATATATATAATAATATATATATGTAATAATAATATATATATATCTATTATATATATATAATAATAATAATATAAATAATAATAATAATAATAATAATAATATATATATATATATATGTAATATATATATATAATAATAATAATAATAATAATAATAATAATAATAATAATATATATACGGTATTATATATATATAATAATAATCTTTCTCTCTCTATATATATAATATATATGTATATATATAATAGCAACTAACAATATATATATAACTATATATATATATCTATATATATAATAACAATAATAACCAATAATAATAATATATATGTATAATATATATATATATAATATATATATAACTATATATATATATATATATATAATATATATATATATATATATATATATATATATGAACACACTACTGGTGATCTTTCACTTCTCTAAAACTAAGTCCTTTGGCTTTTCCAAATTTTGGTTAATTTTTGATGTGACGAAAAAAATGTCGAAAGTTTCTGATGAGATTCTACACAAAGCTTTGATATCAAAGTTCCTCTTTCGGTATTTCCTCTTCTATTTGATTTATGTTCCCTTCGTTCTATTGTAAAAATTGGAGATGGTCCTGGTGTTTCTTAAAATTCATTCCTTTCTCAATGAATTTTTCACTTTCTGTCACTGGCAATTTAACATGTCATTTCATCCTATTACTATTACGCTCATGTTTCCACCCTTAATTACAACTACTTTCAGTTACAGAAAGTGTTTAACACCAAATTCAAAGATTTAATATGGTAGGTGTGGTGACCTTGGAAAACTAAGTTCTGATCTACTCATTTCGTTGCAGAGAAAATATGGTAGTTTTCAATGACACGCAAACTCAGTTCTTTTTTATTTCAACTCGATAAAATGTTTCGCACAATTATAACATCATCATCATAAACACAACCAAACCATTCTTTACTCTTATATTTTGTTATTTCTTTTTCTCGTGACTTTTCATGGAATAATAACATTCCAATCTCTCTCACTAAAAACTTTAAAGATTAGGTATTCAGGCGACTTGAACTTCTTTAAACCACACTCAGTCGGAGATGGGTTCGTCCTTGCATGGAGTAAACGTTAAATATCTGAATTGGGTGAGGTAAGATTCAGTGGTAGAAGAAGTGGAATCGAAAACTTTATGGGCTCTAAACCAATTTTCATTCACTCATTAAGTCTTAAGCATTGTAACTCATTTACATTCACGCTCGCACTACAAACTCTCTCTCTCTCTCTCTCTCTCTCTCTCTCTCTCTCTCTCTCTCTCTCTCTCTCTCTCTCTCTCTCTCTCTCTCTCTCTCTCTCTCTCTCTCTCTCTCTCTCTCTCTCTCTCTCTCTCTCTCTCTCTCTCTCTCTCTCTCTCTCTCTCTCTCTCTCTCTCTCTCTCTCTCTCTCCTCTCTCTCTCTCTCTCTCTCTCTCTCTCTCTCTCTCTCGACTTATCAATCATCACAGTCTCATCATTTTTCCTAAATCTTTGACTTAAAGAACTTTACCCGCTATGCAATTTTAACGTATAGTACTCATGCAAGTCCGAAACATACTTCATTAAGACTTATTAAATGTTACTAAGTAATTAAGTAATAATTATTATAATTACTAATTTACTGATTAGTAGTTACTAGTTACTAAGTAATTAATTACTAGTAAAATTTATATATAACAAATTAATAATATATATATAATATATATATATATATATATATATATATATATATATATATATATATATATATATATATATAATATATATATATATATGTATATATATATATATATATATATATATATATAACATATATATATTTATATGTAATAACTTAATATATATATATATATATATATATATAACTTAATATATATATATATATATATATATATATATATATATAATAATAACTAATATAATAATATATATATAATATATATATATATATATATATATATATATATAAATATATTCTACTACTAACAAATGAGTTTAATAGTTTAAGGTGATATTATCCACCAAAGGCAGTTAACTTTTGAAAGATTTTTTTCTTTTCTTTTTTAATTTTATTCCTAAAAGAAATTTTGTCAAATGAGTCTTTCATGTTGACCCACAAGTTAAAAACATGTTAACATAATCAGAATCAACTTTTGTGGTCTTTATCTGACTCACATCTTCAGGACTGAAAATATATTTTATGGTCGATGAAGAGCTAGTTACAGCTTTTTGGATTTCTAGCAGCTCTGGTGTAATCTCTTACTGATGACGCTCTGCTCTAATTTCCTTTCTTTTAAACTTTCTTTAGCATTTTGTTGAGTGTTGGAGATATTTTCAAATATTTATTAATAATATAATCTATAAGTTAATTCTTTTTATATTGAAATTTGTACTGATTGCGCATTAAATAAAATAATTCGATGAATTTTCTTTTGTCCGTATTTTGTATAGTTTTTATTATATATAGATACCCCTACTATTATACAAACCATACAAAATACGGACAAAAGAAAATTCATCAGATCATTCTTAATAAAAAACTAAATACAATTTATTCTAAAAGGTGAAATAACTATAGATGATACTATTAATAAATATTTGAAAATATCTCCAACACTCAACAAAATGCTAAAGAAAGTTTAAAAGAAAGGAAATTAGGAGCAGAGCGTCATCGGTAAACAGACACACCAGGTTGCCAGGAAGTTGAAATCATTTCATCTGATCATAAAATATTTACTGGTCAGATATAGTCAATCTAGACCACAACTTAACTTATCAGTGTTAACAGTTTTTAACTTGTAAATAAAATGTTAATCATATAATAAATAACTTCTTTATAAATAAAAATTAAAAGAAAGAAAAATCTTATCAAAAACTTAACTACCTCAAAGGGATAAAATCAAGATAAAACATATCATCATATATATATATATATATATATATATATATATATATATATATATATATAAATATCTATATATGTATCCTATCTACAACTTCACAGTTCCATATGAAGGTATATGTAAATATATATATAATAATATACCTTATAATAGCAATAATAATATAACAAAAATAATAATATATATATATATATATATATATATATATAATATATATATAAATATCAATATATATATATATATATATATATATATATATATATATATATACACGCACAAAGACTCACCTCTACAATCTGATCGTTCACTCGAATCTGTCCACTTCTGTCAGCAGAGCTTCCGGCATTTATTGACTTAACAAAAATTCCAGATAATTCCTCTGAAATTATATATATATATATATATATATATATATATATATATATATATATATATATATATATATATATATATATATATATATATATATAATATATATATATATATATATATATATATATATATATATATATATATATATATATATATATATATATATATATATAATAATAATATATATATACTATATATATATATATATATATATATATATATATATAAATATATATAATAATAAATAATAAAATTGAAATATATTAATAAGATTAACAAATACAATGAGATATCAAATTTGATATGACAGTCAAGTTATTATTAAATTAAGGCAAACAAATGACCACAATATGATTCTTCATTAAGAAATACAAAACAAAGATCAACAGGAACATCATGAAGTTAACCTTTAGGTCAAGAGAAATTTCGTATGTTCCGATTACAGAGGTTTTTAAAATTTATTTAAATATAAATTGTATACACATTGGTATTCGAGGAAGAAGAGAAAAAAAGAACAATGAATGTACTAAACAATTCTAAGAGTTCAGTATAAGCATCATAATCACATTAAATAAATACATAAGATCAAAACTTTTAATTTTTTGTATTATTTTTTTATTAATTTATTTATTTATTTATTTTGATATATAAATTTATAATCCAGAAAGAAGTAATCAAATTTAAAAGGGCTAATAAATTCTAACTTCAGGTAATTTAAAAAGGTTGGGTGAGTGAAAAGACTTTGATCCAAGCAATTAGCTTTTGCAGTAACTAAGTGGTACACTAAGTAGACGAAATGAGAATTAAAAGGGGTCCAATCTGATTTCGAGATACGAGTGGCTCTTTAGCAATTAACTCGAACGCGCACAAATCCGATTAATATCAATTTTGATTCTCATTTTTGAAATTATATTAAAAAGTCTAAACAATATAAATAAATAAAAAAAGGATAATTTACTTGGACCAACTACTACATAATCTTAAATATGATTATAAAAATATCCAGATTTTATGGAGAGGCAGAGTCCAAATTTCAAATTATTTTGAAAATAATATTGCAATAAAAATATCCCAAAAATATTGTACAGGGTATTTTTAAGATAAGAAAAAGAAAAAGAAAAAGAAAGAAAAAGGAGGATGAGGAGAAGGCAGGGAGGGAGGAAGGGAGAGGGAAAGAAGGGAAAGAAGGAGAGAGAGATTGCAAGTCTTTCGATTCGATTAATGGACCAATAAAAACGGTTCGAAAGCAGAGGTTTTGCCTGAGGCGTTTGGCGTTTGTAGCGTAAAAGTAGTAGAAAGGAGATAGATACAAGTGGATGAATGATGTGAAGAAGGAATAAAATGGTAGAAGCACGGTGCCGAAACATTGAATCGAAGAGAAGCAATGAATGAAGAAATCAAATCGAAAGGAGGGAGAAAGAATGTTATGAAGCAACATAGTATATATATACGAAGAAGAAGAAGAAAGAAGAAGAAGAGAAAGAAGCCTAAGAGAAGAAAGAAGAAAACGCTAAGTTATAGCAATGCCCAAGGATAAGCAAAAGAATACCACTACAGAAGTAAGAAGTACAGATGAGAAGAGAATGAAGAAGAAGAAGAAGAAGAACGAACAGAAGATAGAAAGAAGAAGAAAGAAGAAGAGAAGAAGAGAAAAGATATGAAGAAAGAAGAAGTAATAGAAGCGAAGAAAAGTAAGCAAGAAGAGTTACTGTAAGTAGTAGTCAGTGAGTAAGAGTGTGTCAAGTGTAGTTAGTAGTAAGTGTAGTGTAGCTTTTGGTGAAATATGGAGTTCGTTTTCGTTCGATTCAGGATTTCATGAACAGTACGAGCTCAAAGTTAAAAGTTATAGCTAACCCAATGTTTGAAAATAAATTAGAAAATATAAATATAAATTTTGGCCTCCCTTCATTAGACAATAGAATTCCTTGCACCAGTCAAATTAGAGTTGCACAGGGTCATTGCTTTCGCCGGTTCTGGTGCAGGCCGCGATTCTAAACTACATATCATTAATGTTTTAACGCAATTGGCTTAATGCATAGACACATAACCTTTCATTTCAAAATATTTTTTTTTCTTTGTATGTAAAGACTTCAAAGAGGTCAAAAGGTCAAAGGGAGAGGAGATACTACGGTCAAATTTGTATTTTAGGATTCATTTTTTGGGTATTATCGTACATGTTAGTGATATGTTTGGAGTCGGGTGAAATTTGATCGGAGTCCGGAGCCGCTGCTAAAGGTTGACACGGAGGTCCTTTTGAGTCGGCTAAGGAGTGACCTTAAGCACTTTTTTTCACATCACTAATATATATATCACCAATAATTATAATTTCTTTATTTCATTATTTATGAATTTCTATATTCTATATTATTATATATTATTGGCATAATATATACACATATATATATAGTATAAACTTAAACAATTACCTATGGCTTTATTTTTAATAAATATTATAATAATTTATATTACTATATCCATTATTATATAAATATAATTATTTACTACTAATAAATATATAGCTAAATTACTATTATATATAATATATTCTATTTGTATTTAAATTATTTATATTAATTAAAAATACATATATTCACCTTTAATAATACTATATGTGTATTTCAAAGCAATGTCTACATATAAATAAATATATTTATAAAAAATGAAAGATGTATTTATTCTACATATATTATATTTTTATTTATTTTTATTTTATTATATATTAATATATTTTATATTTTATGAATAAGTATAATCATAAATTATGTTTTACTAATTATATTAGTTCCTAATAATAATATATATATACATACTTCATATACATTTATTAAATGATTAACTCATTAACATAACTTAATCTTATATAAATATAATAATTTAGACTCTAGGTATACATTATTATATAATATTATATATATATATATAATATATATATTATATATAATATATATATATATATTGCTTATATACTATTTTAAATTATTACTGTCTTACAATCTCCACGGTTAAACAAATCCTATTTCATATGCTAAATTTAAATTCCAAACCTGTACGCACAGGACTCTAAATTACGCGCTTTTCCGCTAGCCCGTTCGATGGTATCCCTTCGCTCTCCTAATCATCCAAATGGCAATCCGCTAATAACGCTAAGAAATCATGAATTAAAACATAGAAAAATTACACGGATACTTACAACACTAACTAAAAATCTATTTATTTTGGTAAAAGTTGTAGGAGATATTGTTCATGTCTATTGCAATATATTTTTTTCCATACTCAATTTTTCTTTATACTTAAACAAATTCTATGTGGACATAATAGAGCGGGCTGATACACATGTCATCTACATTTATTCCTTCTCTCGAAATAGAAACTAAAAATTTTCCTATCCTAATATAGACATAGCACTCTGTTGGTGATAATCATTTATGGCCACATTCTTTGCGACAAATGACATATTATGTACCCTTCTGCTGTTCTTCTCAACATTTCTTTTGTCAAATTAATAATCCCTCTAATTATCGGGTCGTGCAGGTGATGAATCGTTTTCAATCTCCGTCAATACACTCTATCAAGGACCGTTAAGCCAACCCCCGCCTTCCTCTCCAGCACTTACTGCTCCCTCTCTACTAAACAATTGTAGAACATATCCTCCACCTTCTTATCTCAATAACTAACGACATTCACACTTCTCCAAACTCATATCATCACTAAGAGATATCCTAGAACCGCTTTTGGGGAGGAAATGATGCTTAGCTCATTAAGAATTTTATGTAGAGCAAAGCTAACAATTGTACTTAAATCTGAGGACAATTCCACCTGCCGAAATTGTTCCGAAAATGATCAGGAAGATATGTTTCTTGCAACTCTCTCTTCTTCCAGAGTCGATTTCGAAGTCATTTCCTGGTCAAATAACTAAGAAGATGAATGTCGGCGTCTACATTCCAAACCTACAGATACTTATAAAAAAAAAATATTAAATCTAAAACCCCAAAACTGCCATTTCCTAAATTTGTTCGTAAATGTAAACCTATCCCGGTCGAGAGTCTGTCACTTCCTTCTGATCTTGTCTGTTATATCACTCACTCAACCTCCAGACAAATTTCTAGACATTCAGCTCCTGAAAGATCTATGGAGAGAACCTGCCGAGGTGGCGAGGTACCGTTGAGCAAAGTGTGGCAGGTTCCTGAGACCAGACAGGGTATGCATAGGGGATAATGAAAATGTAAATATATATATTATATATCCGAGATATTTATTATAATATATATATATATATATATTTATATATATATCCTAAAGTTTATTTTGGGATTATCAATATATGATATATATTATTATATATATACTATATTCATTTACGGTGGAGTATATGGTATTAAATTAGAAACTATATATATATATATGGTAATTAGCCTATGTTGCTAAGTTAATGGCTTATTTTAAGATGTTATATATGTATATATGTATTATATAACTGTGTCAGTATGGTCTACTTGTAATATTTACATATGGAAGCATGCATTTTAATATATAATTATTTACGTTTTCTTACTTATTAAAAAATGATAAATTTATAATTTAAATATAATAACTTATGTGTTATTATAATATTTACTATTTAGATTTGTATATATATTATATTGTCATATATATATATCATATATAGTGCTTTCTCTCAATATATATATATATAGGGATGTATATATATCTATTGCTCATATATATATATTATCATGAGTTTAAAAAATAAGTATTATATTTATTTTATATTACTTCATAAATACTTATATATATATATAATATCGAAAATTATTATGGGATGCTCGATCCATTAAGGAACCTATATTTTTGGAAAATGTTTCGTGTTCGAGAAAACCTTTTTCAGTAAGAGCAACATATACATGACAATAGCATAGCTCTTACATATCCGTTTTCACTGACCTATAGTTGTCATACCAGATAAAAGAATATCATCTGACGAAGCAATTTCCTTTCATAAACATCGATAAATTCATATCTCACACTATAGAGTCTCGGACAAACCTTCCGCACAACCCTGCGGTTCCGATACCTTCTTATCAGCAATTCCGAATTCTAAAAAAAAGTGAAAAAATTGTCTTCCTCACTAGAAACTTTTTTTTAAGTACTAATTATGAATTGTTGAAGATGGTGTAACAAAGGGAAAAGAGGGGCAGACAGTGCAAGGGAAGAAGTAAAAAACCGACGAGTAAACAAATTTCAGGGTGTTGTGGATCCTTCGTATTTATAGATGGAAAATTACTCTAGCAGGAAAATAAACTCGGCTTTGGCCCCGCTCTTCAATCAAGCCTCTCTTCTGAAGAAGAAGTTATTAGAATGGCAGGCTGCCAACAAATCAAGAAAAATACCCATTTTATTTACATTGGTGTTAGCTTTCGAACGTTACAATAAAAAGAATGCTCCGGCCTGCCCTGCTAAATCACCGTTTTTAAATTTTCGTCTTGAGAGGCCTTTTTTCATGGAAGCGGCGGTAACGTGTTCTGAGGATTATAGAGCATCACGATTAACTTCACGAACACTGGAGAGCAAAACTTACATTTCTACACATCTAAAAATTCTTCTCATCGGACATACTATAGCCAAAAACATTTCAAAATTGAAATAAATAAATCATTTTTTTTTTTAGTAAAGAAAATTATTTGGAATCCAAAATTGTTATTTATAATTTCGTTAAAAAACAATTTTTAATTTTGCTTAACCACATTTTTAATTACCCATATTTCTTTGTCTTTTTAAAACTTTTCTACATGAATGCTCTATTGGTAGCTACTAATTCAACTTAATAATAATAATACTTTATAAATAATAATAACTAATACACTAACAAATAATAATAATAATAATAATACCAATAATAATATAATATAAATAAATAATTAAATTTAGGTCATGCTTCCTAATGCTATTTTCTGTATAGCATTGACGATTCGTTCGAAAAATTCCAAACCGCTAAACCATGATATTTTCTATATGTAAAAATTAGTATTCATATTTTAATAGTTTTCGAGAAGTATAGAGTCGAGGATCATGGGAAATTTGATTTTCGGATGAATATTTTTGTTTTACACATTTATTATTCCCCATCCACTTTTCTCCCTTTATTATTAATTTTAAGCATAATTATAGCTGAGTAAATGACATTAAAATTATACTTTAATTTTTTTAAGAAAAGACATTTGAAAAATTATTTGACAAGTGGGGGGTAAAAAAAAAATTCCCTTCCGGTAAAATACCTGCCGGAGCCATAGTTAGTTCCGGCCTATCGTTTGCCATAGAACATCCAGACCCTATCCTAAAATTCATATATGATTTATACCTATATATATATTATACTATATATATGTTAATATTACTTATTATTCGCCGTTATAGCACAATGAAATTGATGAATCTTATTTTATTGTAGTAAGGTATCTGTTTACCCTATAATATATTATATATATAGTTATGTACTATATATATCCGTATATATATACCGTATATTATAATGATAGTATATATAATATATATATATATTATATATATATATAATATATATATATATATATATATATATATAGTTATATATTATATATATATATATATATATATTATATATTTATATTATATATATATATTATATTTAATATATATATATATATAATATATATATATATATTATATATATATATATTATATATCGTAATTCATACCGTTATATATAAATATATATATAGGTTAATATATTAGATTATGTTATATACCATATATATACTATACAAACTATTAATTAATTTTAAATTATTATTATTTATATTTATATAATTTATAAATAATTATTTAAATTTAATATTACATATATATATATATATATATATATATATTTATATATATATTTATATTGTGATATAATATTCTACAAATTATAATTTAAAATGCACGATAGTTTATCTTTCCAAAACTTTCTTTTATATATTATAATATGTGACTATATATTATACATATTAATTTATTTTTATTTTCTATATTTACTACTATCTATTCATTCTCTCGCTGTTACTATTCATAATATATATAACAAATATTTTTTCTTAGAACGAGTTAACTGCCATAACCAATTAGTTTCTAAAATAATTTAAAGGTGTTAAAAGCAGTTAATAAAATTAATTGGCGAAAGAATAAGGAGGAAATAATAAATTTTATTCGTGCGGAAAGGAGAGTTTGGGCATTTAAATCAAAATTTATGCAGTAAAGCAAAATTTTCATAAAATAATTTTAACCAAATATTCGTTCAAATGAGACATTATATAAAATTGATCTGTAGGCCATAAGTAATAACATGCCTAGAACTTCACATTTCTACGGCATATAGTTTAAAATATTGGCATAAAGTGTTACGAAAATATAAGCTAAAGGAGAAACATCAAGCGCAACTGAGATCTTCCAAAAATTGTTTTTTTCTCTTCTTTTTTTTTCTTTGTTTTTTTTTTTTAATATTGTTTAAAAAATCTTCTACCCATTTATATTTAATTTTTGAACCTTACCCAATTTATTAAATTGTAACATATATAATAATTTAGCAATATAATTATATATATACTACATGCGTTATAGCATTAACTTTATATATATAATTTATATTTATTTTATTTACTAATATAATTATATTATAAATATATAAATAATATAGGATATAATCTATTATATTTGCTAATTTTGTATATTAGTTTAATATATATAAAAGTATATACAGATCCTGTAGAGGTTGTTAGATTGGAGTGTGCTGGCGAAGGGTGATCTGGTCCGTTTGTAAGGTGAGTATGTGAACCGTGGTAGTACCCTAATCGAAGCCACTTTTTATAGAAATAATAGGAAAATTAAATAACCTCTCAGTTCCCCACCAATCTATCTGCAGCTAATTCTAATAATCTTCACAAAACTCATTCATAAAACCGAGGAGCATGAAAACCATAATTAGGGTTATCTATTCGCCTATTTTATTATTATATCCTTTAACCAGTGTTTTTCGCTAAACCGCTACTGTGCAGGAAAATAACGTCAACCTGCCCAAATCCAAACTTGTAATCTCGTAACTGTGAAACAACGGATTATGCCATACAAAGGAGATAAGTGTCCAGTATACAAGAAGGATGCCTGTTCATCTCCCACAGTGCTTTAAGCACCAAAATAGAAGAGAGAAGAAGAAGAAGAAAAAAGAAAAAGAAAAAAAAAAGAAGAAGAAGAAGAAGAAGAAGAAGAAGAAGAAGAAGAAGAAGAAGAAGAAGAAGAAGAAGAAGAAGAAGAAGAAGAAGAAGAAGAAGAAGAAGAAAGACCACGAAGAAAGAAGAAGAAGAAGAGAAGAAGGAGAATGAAGAAGAAGAAGAAGAGAAGAAGAAGAAGTAAGAGGAAAACAGGAAAAAGAAAAAAGTAAAAGAAAAGAAATGAAAGAAAATTATAGAAGAAGCAAAGCATAGGAAAAGAAAAGATATGAAAAAGGTTAAATAAGAAAAGGAAGAAGAAGATAATTGAAGAAGAAGAAGAAGAAGAAGAACGAAGAAGAAGAAGAAGACAGTAAGAAGTATAGAGGGAGGAGATAGAGAGAAGAATGATTAGAACAGTTCCAAGATAGTAATATAGCAAAGAAGAATGAATCCTCCATAAATCTTCTTGGGGAAGATAAAAGAAGCAAGAAAGATAGAAGAAGAAAGTAAGAACGAAGGAACGAAGATAGAAGAAGAAGAGAAGAAGAAGAAGAAGAAGAAGAAGAAGAAGAAGAAGAAGAAGAGCCATCCCCGTTTTACACGAGCGCAAAATAACGTGATCTACAAAGCCAGTGTCCTGCAACTCTAGGAGAATTTAACAAAGTTATAATGGAAGAGCTAATCAGGAACGATATTTGAGAAGCCTTGTCCCATTTTTTGTCAAGTATTTGTTCAGTTTCAAAATTTAACAGAATATGTTGTAACGGTCTATGGCATTACACGCTCCTACGATGCTAATTACACTCCCTCACCACAGACTAACCTCTGGTTTTTTCCACGAGTTGATGCAATTTAAAAACACCAATTTTCGAAACCTATTTATTCCACCACTCATCTGTCGACTTTAACTTTCTTTCATTACCGGCTATTCATGGTGGCTTGTTATGGTGAAGCCCTGAGTCTTGTCGCGCCTTGCACATGGAATTGTTGACCTATTACTCGTGGTCACCATTTTTTGTCAAGTATTGTGTTCAGTTTCAAAATTTATTAGTTTCTCAATAATACATACCAACAACTTAAATGTAAGCGTAAGGTTAATTTCTATAAATTTTAATATATTATATATAATAATAAATTTTATATTATATATATATATTATTACCGGCCTTATATTATATATATATATATTATCTACTTATTTTACTTTACTATATTTAACCTATACTATATAAAATAATATTAATATATATATATATATGAATAATATTAATATACTAAATATTATACCAATATCTATGAAGCATAGATAGTATAATATGATAGATATTACTATTATAGATAAACTTTATATATATACTTATTATTATATATTATACTACTAATATATAAATTTATATATATATATATATTACCATATATTATTAACTTATGAATATTATATAATATATATATCATATATAAGCAATAACTATACAATATATATTGAGAGAAGAGAGATGTAGCAAAGATGGAGAGATTGTAGTAGCAATTCGAGGGGGAGAAGGAGAGTAGAGAGAGGAGAGTTAGTGCAAAGTAGGGAAGAAATGAGAGAGATATGAGAGAGATGAGTTAAGAAAGAGAGAAGAGAAGACAGACAGAGAAATACATATGAGAGTTAAAACCGATATGTCCCGATACATAACGGCTGGAAAAGAGAGAGAGAGAGATTTTTGATGGCGATAATCCAAATTGTCAACATGATCAAAAAGAGAGACCAAAATCGGTAACTATGGTCATATGGGGCTTTTTATTAAGTAAACACGCTGCCTGTCTAACTTCACGCTCTGATGATGACCTTTCCCCCTCAGCTCTCTATCGCAATGAAACGATTGGAGCTTCGTGTCGCAATATTTATATGGCTTACCTGAGCAATTTCATATTATTGATTCTCTCCAAAGTCTCGAGGTAATTATAAAGACTTTTGATATCTTCAAGAAGAAGCCTGAAAAAAGGTCATCACTCTTTTGTTGCTCCTAAAGGAGGAATTGAAACTCAGAAGAAATAAGATCACATGTAATAAGGTTCTGATCAATAATGATGAATCCGATACGGCAACGAAATGATCGCCATCTTTTCTTTTGTTTTTCCCGTACGCACACTCACTTACGTAACTGCCGCTTTATCCGTAAGGGTTAGAATGTTAGAATAACGTCACAGCTAAATACCATTTACCATTTATGAAATGTGAATAAAATTACAGATGATGAAGGAAGAGAGAGTTAATTAAGGAAGCAATAGTCCTTTTATACTATAAGGAATATGAAAATAGGATTGTAATTTTATGGGATTTTCGCAGCTGTTCCGAGATGAAAGAGGCGATAGTTTTTAAACGATCGCCATTAAAGACATTAATGGCTCGATCCGTCGACCCACAGAACACCAGCAGTTGGGCATTAGGACCACCGTGTGGGTTCCAGAACAAAATTTAATGCGGATCATATTTTATTCTTATATCTTTAATGTAAATCTTTTCTTTAAATCACACGAGTACATTAATGCATAGAATCAACAAGCGTATCAGTTGAATGAAATCTATTTCGGTGTACACTAAGTAAAAAGTAAAGTGAAGTATTCTGGCTTCAGTTAGTAAAGTAATGTGGTCAAACATGGGTAAGTCGTACGATCTCGTGTGTACCATCAGTTTATTTATGTATGGATACAGTACGAGGTGTACACACTTTATGGGCCTGGCCTCTTTTATTAGGTGACTAGAGTTAGTTTATATACTTTGTGACCGAGAGTTTAGTTGATTGTTTATTAATACAAATTAATTATTAACTGATAATATCCGAGTGTGTTAGACACTATAAACACACTTAATTAAAGTACAACAGAGAATAAAAAACAGTTTTGCTTATTATAGGACCTAGAATATTCATTTTTATAAAATAAGTAATCGTTTACATTTGAATAATATTATAAATACATTTTTAAAAAATAAGTAATCGTTTATATTTGAAGATTAGCCCTGATATATTATTATAAATTATAACATAATAGACGATTCAGAATCAATAACTTAAACAGCTTTTAAAGAAGAGATGGATTGGAAGAAACTATTAGACCTTCTGGAGATGAAAAGAGAACTACAGAGACCTTCTGGAGATGAAAAGAGAACTACAGAAGGTAAGAATAGGTTTGATTTGTAAGAAATCTATTAAAGGTCAGGAATGGATTCTTCAATTATAAAAACCATCAAGTATATACAAGATTGATGGAATTCTAATACAGAGGAATTAGATAATACATTACTTTGAAACGCCTGGTAGAATTATAATACAGATTGTAAAGGTTCTTCCCAGGTTTTCTCAACATTTTCATACCCTATGTTCCTAACAACAGATCTACAAAACAAAAGATGCATCACTGAAACTACTGGGCGCAAAGATATTACCGTAAACGCAAAATACATGGAGAAAGTACAGCAAAATTTAAGAATTTCGAAGAGAACATGTCTGGTAGATCGTTGCATGAATGTATTATGAAAGTCGTAAAAGAAATACTGAGTGCAAGATGGGTGGGTGGAACAAGAAAAAAACACACACGATCTAATAGACAGGCAAAGTCATAACCACAGCAAAAATTAAGGTAAAGGAACAACTAAAATACAGGAGACCAATTTTGGATAAAGATAAAAATACATATAAAGGTAAGAAAGGGAAAGCGAAGACTGGGAAATCGTCGGAACAGAAATTACTTGTGAAAAAAAAGGAGGATGAGAAGAAGTTAAACAAAGATTACTGCAACTATTAAATTGGTGTTCGGAAGAGGGTCAAAGTTCCAATCTTTAATCTTTAACGGAAAATGTAGCAAAGTTACATGAAAGAATTCTGGAAAAATGAGAAAGAGCAAAAGTGAAGATACAGTTAGAAGAGTATTATGGATACAGGAAAATCCAAGGTATTACCGACTTACTTTTCTCATTACGAATTGTTGTGGAGAAAAACTGAGAATTTAATAAGAAAGCATATAATACTTTCAAAGATTTGGGGAATGATACTAACTAGGTGCTATGAGACAGAAATTGGAAATGTCTGGATGGAGTGTGTGGATTAGAAAGAAAGCTAGGGGAAGTTTTGAAAAGTGTGTACCAAGTGTGAAAATATAAGGTGAGATCTAGACACTATATAGAAAAGCGTATTTGATGTTAGCACAAGGTATTGTGGTACATTAAAAATTTTCAAAGAATTTTCAGATATCTTAAAGATCCCTGAATGATTACGAATGTAGTGAAATTTTAATTTTTTTTTTGTTATAGGTAAACAAGAATAAGATTCCAGGTGACAATATCAAAAGAGTAAATATTAAAAATAAAACAAAAATATGACAAGGAATAAATACTACTATTTTTGTTTAATGCGGAGGGGAGAAATAAAAAAATAGCAAAAAACTATAAAATAATTGGTTAACTATTTTACCCAATACTGAAAGACCAATCTAAGCAACTGGATGTAAAAATTTTAAAAAGTTCATTTTTGAAACAATTTTGAGACCAAATATAATTTGTATGGAGTTGAATCATGGTCCACGATGACAAGAAAAACTTTCAGAATTATTGTGTATTCTCAAAAATGATTGAGGGAGACTAGAAGAGAGAGGATAGATTGAAATAGTTTGTGATAATGGTGGAGTGAAGTTACAGTCCAATAAGGTAGAGGATGCAAACTGAGGCGGTTGAGATATCTAGGAATAACGTAAGAAAACAGATTTCTAAGAAAGGTAGAGAATGAAGACTGAAAAGTGGAAGAATAAAAAGCAGACATGGGCACACACTAAAAAACATCATCTACATAATTGAAAGTATTCCAAAAAACTTTTTTCAATAGGTTAATTAAGATGGAGAAGGTTAATCGTTTGGACAGAATGAAGACCCTCTTTGGAGAGGGGAAAAAAAATTATATATATATATATATATATATATATATATATATATATATTATATATAGATATATATTATATTATAATATATATAATATATATATAATATATTATATTATAATATATATATATATATATACTATATATACTATATATATATAATTCTGGTCTTTCTTTCTTCACCTTTCCTCTTGCCCAAGATTTGGTATAAGGTGCCTGTACAAGCATCGAGAAAAAGAAAGCAGTAGAGAACATGACAAACGTCGAAAAGACAAGCCCAGCCTTACCGGCCCCCTCTTACATTAATTAGTGAGTCAGCTCTTCACAGACAGAAAAATCCACCCTAGAGCATCATTGGACCGCGACGGACCCTCACTATGTGTAAAATCGCAATGTAAGGTTCATCCCCTGGCCCAGGTGGGCACAACCATGCCCCATACAAAAACCCCCGCCATTCTCTCTAGTATCACCTTTTATTCTCGTCCTCTGCCAAAACTTCCACATTTCTCTCCTTCAGATATTCGTTCACCCGACTCAATCCACTTTCTCTTCGTCCCCAGCCGATTTCAGACACACTCACCACTATACATCGCTTAACACACCTACTAATCATTCATCCTTTCCAACATGACCAAACCATCTTCAACATCTTTCATTTTTATTTTCTCATTTACCCTTTCTTCACACCCCACACTCTCTAATACGTTTTCATTCCTCCCTTTATCAATTCTTCTCACACCTAGCATCACCCCTGAAGTTGTCATTTTCTGGAACACATGAACTTTAGAATCGTATACTTCTTATTCCAGGACCATTAGTTTCACTACCATACAATAACACAAGGTAACAACATACCCTATGTAAGACCCTAGCACACTTCAAGACTTAGTCCCTTTGCTTCCCAAAGATTAATTGCACCAGCCACCTTCTGCCATTCACAACTGTTCCATACTACACCTGCATCGTCGTTCCCTTTCATCCAAATAACCCTAATATTATAAACTCAGACATTGTTCTAGCTGCCACCATCTAACCATAACTTCACACTGAGAGTGTCCTCACTCACACCATAACCCTTACTCTTATCCACGTTTACTTTCAAGCCCCTCCTTTCACAAACCTGCCAAAGCTCTCTATCAATCCTTCTCAAATCTCCTTCAGATTCCGCCACACAAACCAAATCATCCGCAATCATAATAGGTAGGGCACCCTCCACTCAACTCTATTCTCCACCATTCTAACACCATTGCCTGCCAATTCCCACCTCAAATTCTTTCATAACCCATCCATATACTAAATTGAATAACCAAGGAGACATACATCCCTGCCTTACTCCGCTATTAATTCCGTAAACCAATTCACCATTGACACCATTTTATTCTTACACACGCTTCACTCATCGTCATACATACTTTTGATTCCATTCAGAAAGCCTACACCAACACCATAATATCACTAACACCTGCCATACGTTCCCTATTAACTCTATCATACGCCTGTTGCAATCCATAAAACCTAATTACAATTTTTATTCTTCTTCCCCTCATTTTCTCAAATCATTTGTTTCAATGTAAATTTTCCCACACTCCTCTACCACTCCTAAAACGGCACCTTGTTCTTCACCAAGCAGTCCCTCAGTCAACTCGACGCACTCTTTCGACCCAAAATACCAGCATATACTCTTCCCTACACACTCAATAAATTCCCCTATAATTTCTACAGGTTCCCTTTTCTCCCTTACCCTCTGACAAGGGGTACTCGATACCGCTCTCCTCCGTTAGAGTGAGTGTCTCGCTTTGGGAACAATATACCCTCGTTTAATACGCTTATTACACAACTTCCAAATCCAATCAAATCACCATCTCGCCTCCGCTCGTTGATCATTTTCAACTAGTAATTTTCATCTAACCTGCAGATTGTTACCATTCTTCACTTTCCCACCCTATCACCATTACCTCCTCGTTATAATAACCTCATCCCCAAAATACCTATTCCTTCTCTCACCATCAAAACCACACACATTCATAACACCTCATCATTACAGTTAATATTGTGCAGATTTTATCGGAATGTTCTTATCCACACCCCTCACATCCATTCATCAGTTACAAAGCACCATTCCCTATTCATTATTCCTAAAGCAGATTCCCCTTATTCTCTTCTTAACTTTCGCGCTTCCTTCAGAAAGCTTCCTATTTCCTTGTATGTCCCTATTCATCCTTCCAAACTGTTCAATTTACTCTTGTGTTCTCCTACGTATAACCTTTTAGTATTTCTTTTTTTCCCCTTAATCAATTCCAAGCATTCTTTCTTTGATCTTCATATTTTGCTTTAGTACATTCAACCACGCTTCTTTTTACCTTAAACCGCTTTCGATCACCTCTTCATTCCACCATATCGCTGTTAACATTCTTACTTCCTAACTTTTATTGACATCCACACACTCCTTTGCACTACTAACAATTGCGTCCTTCCATATATATATATAGTTAGTTATATATATATATATATATATTATATATATTATATATTTATATATATATAATATATATAATATATATATTATATATATATTATATTATATATATATATATATTAGTATAGTATATATTAATATATATTGTATATATATATATATATATTCTTCTTCATCTTCCTCTTTGCCAAGTTGGGTGGTAAGTGCGCTACAAGCAATCGGAAAAAGAAAAGCAGAGTAGAGACTTATGAAAAACGTCGAAAAGAAAAGCCCAGCGTTACCGCCCCCCTCTGGTACCATTAATGTAGGAGAGCTCGTCACAACAACGAAAATCCTAGCCTAGGAAGCATTCAATGACCGGCATCAGACACTCACGTGATGGTAAATCGTCAATGTAAGGGTTCATGCCCCTTCCCAGGTGGCACCACAGACCATGACCCCATTACAAAACAACCCCGCCATTCTCTCCTATCACGCACCTTTATTTCGCCTCTGCCCAAACTCACAATTTCTCTCCTTCAGTATATATATAGTATTAGTATTATATATATATTATTATATATATATATATATTAATTATATATATATTTATATTAGTATATATATATATATATATTATAATATATATATATATATATATATATATATATATATTATATATATAGTATACTATAATATCAATTGATGACAGTTTGAACTTTTCTGAAGAAATAGAATTCATTGCATAACCACATGATCTGATTCATAATTTTATACCCAACCTCATAAGTAATCAACCGTATTGAAAAGATTTATATATAAAAAAAATAATACAGAAACGAAATGTAATTCGGTAAACTTACTTTACATGATCGTTATAGTTTTATATTCCATACTTGTTATGAGGGGACGCCCAATACTTCCTTAAGGTATCTCTTAATGCGGTGTAGATATAGCTATCTTGTGCAGCTTACGATTCAAAGGATTAAATAGTCCTCCTATTACTATATTTACCGATTAGATATATATATATAAATAGTATATAATATAATATAAAGTATATAGTATATATATATACTATACTGTATATAAGATACGTACTATTATATATATTAATATATATATTATAATATATACTTATATATATATCAAATGTTCCTCCATTTCCCAGGATATGGGGCGGTTGGGTGCGCAACATACACCAGAAACAGAAAAGTCGTAGAGAACATTAATCAAAAAGAAAGCCCTTCCCCTTACCATATAAAGAACACGGTGGCGACAGGCTTGGGATAGCTGGCCTTAATGTTCGATTTCCTCTAGTCCCCCTGTTTTACGAGAGATGAGGAAAAAGCGGATAAACAGAACAGCAGTTTGTGTATATATATATTTATATATAATAATATAATATATATATATATATATATATGTATATATATATTCTATATATATATATATATATTATAATATATATATATAATATATATATATAGTTATAATATTATTACTTATATATATCATTCTTTCTTTCTTTCTTTACCTTCCTCTTCTTCCCAAGACTTGGAGTAAGGTGGCGTACCATGCATCGGAAAAGAAAAAAGCAGGTTAGAAGAGATATGACAAAAAGCCGAAAAGAAAGCCTCTCACTATGTAAATCGTTCATGTGTAAGGGTGTCATCCCTTGGCCCAGGTGGGCCCAACCATACCTCCTCACAAAACCCCCGCCATCCACACTCCTATTATGCACCTTATTCTCGCCTCTGCCAAACTCACATCGTTCTCTCCCCTTCAATTCAGACATATCCTTTAAGACTTAACCACTATTTTCTCTCGGTTCCCAAGCCGGTCGGTCCCAAACCACTCTGCCACTTATAATATCGCTATACAAGGACTATCATTCATCCTTTCCACAATACCAAACCATCTCAACTACTGTCATTTATTCTCTTGTTTACCCCTTTTCTTTCACACCACATCATCTCTCTAATACGTTCATTCCTCATTTTAAAAGAAAAGCAGTAGAAGAATATGACAGAAGTCGGAAAGAAAGCCCAGCCTTACCGCCCCCTCTTTACATAATTAGTAAGAACTCGTCGCAATCAGAAAACCACCCTAGAGCTTCATGGACCTCAACGAATCCTCACCACGGATAAAGCGTCAAGTGTTAGGGTTTCATCCCCTGGCCCAGGTGGGCACAACCATAATCCCTTACAACACCCCGCCATACTCTCCTATCATGCACTTTTCTTCTCGCCTCTGCCAAACTCACATTTCTCTCCTGCAAACATTCCTTTACTGACTCAATCCCTTTTTTTTCTGTCCTCCCAGCCGGTCTTCCCAACGACACTCACCATCTATAAGTCCGCTTAAACAACCGACTATCATTCATACCTTTCCACATGGACCAAATCATCTTCAACATACTTCATTCTATATCTTCTCGTTTACCCTGTTCTTCACACCCACACAATCGTCTCTAATACGGTCATATCCTCATTTTATCAATTTCTTCTCACACTAGCACACCCTAAGATGTCCAATTCTGAACACATTTGAACTTTGTCTATACTTCTTATTTAAGTACCATAGTCTCACTACTATACAGATAACACTGGTAACAACATACCTCATGCAAGACCCTAGCGCACTCAAGACTTATCCTTTTCATTTACCAACGATTTAATTGCCACAGCCACCTTCCTACCCACTCACAAACTTTCCTACTAACTCTGCCATCATCCGTTCCCTTCTCATCCAAACATACCCTAAATATTAAAACTCAGACACTTGTCCCAGCTGCTCACCATCTACATAACTTCAACTGAGGACTGTCTCACTTCACAACCATAACCTTACTCTTATCTACGTTTATTTCAAGCCTTCCTTTAACACACGTGCCAGAATTCTCTCCCACATCCTCTATCAAACTACTCTTCATTCACCACACAGAACAAAATCATCCGCATATAATAGTAGGGCACCGTCCACTCATCTCCATTCACCATCATTCTAACGCATTCACCTACTGCACTCCCCCCTGAATTCTTTCATAACCCATCCATTACCAAAAAAAAAAAAAAAAAACAAAAAAACAAAAAAAAAAAAAAAAAAAAAAAAAAAAAAAAAAAAAAAAATGTTGAAAACTAAGGAGACATAACACAACGCCTGTCTCACTCCGCTATTAATACTAAAACCAATCACTTTTGACCCATATATTCTTACACACGCCTCATCATCGTCATACATACTTTTTATTCCCATTACGAGAGCCTACCACCAACACAGTATATCACTAACACTGCCATAGAGCTTCTATTACCCTATCATACGCCTGTTGAAATCCATAAAACTAAATATAATTATTCTTCTTCTCCCTCATTTCTCAATCATTTGTTTCAATGAAAGATTGATCCACACACCTCTACCACTCCTAAACGCACCTTGTCTTCACCAATCAGTACTTCAGTAACTCGCTCTCTTTCGACTAAAATACCAGAATATTATTTCTTCCCTACAACACTCAGTAAATACTTAATTCCCCTATAATTTCTACAGTTCCCCTTTCTTCCTTACCCTTATATAAGTCTGTACCCATACTGCTCTTCCTCCAATCTTGGCTCTAAACTATCCCTTCCATAAACGCTTTATTACACAGACTTCAAATCCAATCAATTCACCATCTCGCCTCGGTTCTTTATCATTTCACCGCAATTTCGATCTATACCAGTCTTAACTTCTCTCTCTTAAACCCAATTAGCCTTGCATAATTGACCTCATCCCCAAAATACCTATCCTTCTTGCACCAATCAAACCCACACACATTCACTCATCACCTCTTCATTACTTTAATATTGTGCAGTTTCTCGAAGTGTTCTTTCCACACTCCCCCGCATCCATTTCATCAAGATACAAAAGCAGTATCCCCTTATTTAGATATCTAAGCAGGTCCCTTATTCTCATTCTTACCTTTCGCCGCTTCCTTCCCGAAGAGCATCCTATTGGTTTCCGTTCCCATTCATTCTCTTCCAAACGTTCATTTACCTCTTCCTTTCTCCTGCGTATGCACCTTTTAGTATTCCTTTTTTTCCTCCGTATTATATCTGTCCAACATTTTCCTTTGACAACTTCTCATTAGCTTAGTACATTCAACCACGCTTCTTTTTTACTTGTAACCGCATTGAATCACCTCTTCATTCTACCACTCCCTGTTAACAACATTCTTACTTCCTCTTTAGCACTCCACATACACCTTGCACCTACACTAACAACTCTTCCTTATTTGCTCCCAGATTTTGTTGTTTCAACTGATTTACTTAAGAGTGTTCTATATATACTTATCCTTATTACCTTGTCACTTAACTTCTCACTCTAATTCTACCCCACTTTTTCCGTATCACCTTCCTCTCCATCCAAGCCCCCAACTAACTTAATTTTACATTAGAAACAACATAATGATCCGATTATCCCATTCCTAATCCTCTCACTGATTGATTTAACCAACACATACTTCAACATCATCTTCTTCATCAACACAAAAATCAATCATACTTTTCACTTCGATGACCATCTCTACTACACAACTCTAGTTATTACTTATGAATACTTTTGTATGTATAACTTACACAAATACCTCTCTCCTCACAAAATCAATCACCCCTATCTACCAATTCTCATTCTCCTGACACCCAAAACACCATGTTAATACCATCTGCTTTTCTGATCACCGATCAACCATTTTGGTCCCCCACACAAAACAATCAATCAATCAATAATCAAATATACTATATATATAATATATATATATATATAGTAGTATATTGATATAATAATAATATATATATAATATATATATATATTAAATAATAATATGTAATATATACTGTGTGCGGGGAGAAAGAATTCCCACATCGTATGTTCACTGCGTGTCGTAATAAGCGACATAAGGGACGGTGGTTAGTTGGGGTTGGCTGCCCATTACACATATCTCTTGATGAGGATGCTGATGCATGCCTCGGAGAGGGTCGTGATCGGTAAACGACCTTCTAACTTTCGGCGAAAATGTATGATTCTTATGGATACATGGAATGTAGAGGAATAAATGTTGAGGATAAGAGGAGAGAGGTGATGGATGTATTTAGAAAGGCAAATTTGATTTGCCGCGGTGACTGGAAACAAGATGAAAGGAAAAGTGAAAATTATGTGTGATGTTGAAATGTGTGCGTCTGGTGTGGAAGAGAAATGAGAGATTGGAGAGTAAGGAGTTGCAATTTTGTATGAGTGACCTTGGTACCAAGCTAGGTAGACTTTTTGGTGAGTCCTAGATTACTAATGGTTAAGACATTTTAAGTTTGAAAAGGGTCAAGGTGTGTGTGGTTGTGACGTATGGTCCATCTGAGGAAACGTTGGAAGAGCAGTACGATTTTTCATTGGGATTAATTTGAATGATGTCTGGATGAGTGAGTAGGAGCTTCAAGATTGTTAGTGTTGGGGGACCTGAATGTTGGATAGGGTGATTCAAAAAAGGGATGGTTATTAACAGGGGTTTGGGGTGGGGAGAAAATGAGAAATGGTAGGAAGAGTGATTATTTCTGTTTCGAATGAGAGAGGTATGGTAAGTAATTACCTTTCTTTAAACACAAGAGATCCATAAGAAGTATCTAGAGTTGGTGTAGGTAGAGATGCGATATCGAAGTGAAAAGTATGATTGATTTTGTGTTGGTGAAGAAGGAGATGTGAAAGTATGTGTTGGAGTTGAAATCATGAGGGTCTAGGAATGGATGTATCGGTCATAGTTGTTCTATCGTAAAATATAAGTATAGTGGGGGCTTGGATGGAGAGGCAAGGTGATACGAAAAGGAAGTAGGTAAAATTAATTAAGAGTGAGAAGTTAGTGAGCAAGAAATAGGAATAAGTATGTGAAGGCGCTTGCTAGGTAAATCGTTGAACTTGAACAAGTTCGATACTGAACAAATTATAGGGGGCAAATGAGGAAGCCAATTGTAGTAGTCACAAGGAAGTGTAGTGGATTGCTAAAGTAGGAAGTAGAATGTTAACAGCGAATGGGAATGAAGAGGTGAGGAAAGCGGTTAAAGGTAAAAAAGAAAGCGTGGTTGAATGTACTAAAAACAAATGATAAAGTTTCAAAAGAAATATTGCTTGGAATTATAAAGGAGGTTTAGAAAAAGAAATACTAAAAAGGTGTATACGTAGGAGAAGAAAACAAGAAGGTAATGATAGACAGTTTGAAGAGGATGATATGAGGACATATCAACGAAGAGGGAACTCTTCTGGAAGGAAGCGCGAAAAGTTAAGAATGGGATAAGGGATCTGCTTAGAATAATGAATAGGGATTGGTGCTTTTGTAACTGATGAAATGGAATTGAGGAGGAGTGTGGAAAGAACCTTTCGAAAATCTACAATATTAACAGTAATGATGAGATGTTAGTGAATGTGTGTGGTTTTGATGGTGCAAGAATGAATAGATATTTTAGATGAGGTTATTAGTAAGGAGAGGTAATTGGGTATAGCAGGTGAGAAGTTGAAGAACGTAGATCTGCAGAGTATAAGATTAAATTACTAGATGGAAATGATCAAAGAACGGAGGCGAGAGTGTTGGAGTGATGATTGGATTTGGAATTGTTGCTAATAAAGCCGTTTATGGAAGGGTTAGTTTCCAAGGGATGGAGGAGACGGTTAAAAGTACCCTTGATATAAGGGTAAGGAAAAAAGGAGAACTGTAGAAATTAAAGGGGGAATAAGTTTATTGAGGTTGTAGGGAAGGTATATGCTGCGCTGGTATTTTGGTCGAAAAGAGTGCGTGAGTGACTGAAGGACTGCTGTGAGTGAAGAACAAGGTGAGCGTTCCACCAGTGTGGTAGAGGATTGTTGGATCAAATCTTTAACATTTGATGAATACAAAATGATTGAGAAAAGAGGGAGAAGACAGAATAAATTATATTTAGGTTTTATGGATCTACAACAGGCGTATGATAGGTTAATAGGGAAGCTGTATGGCAGGTATTAGTGATATATGTGTTTGTGGTAGGCTTCTGAATGGAATCAAAAAGTAAAGTTTTACCATATAGTGAAGCTGTGTGTAAGAATAATGGTGTCAATGGTGATTGGTTTAGGTTAATAGCGGAGTGAAACAGGGTTGTGTTATGTCTCTGGTTATTCAATTTGTATATTGATGGGTTATGAAAGAATTCGAGGTTGGAGGATGGCAGGAGAAGGTGTTAGAATGATGGAGAATGAGGGAGATGGAGGCGTGCGCCGTGACCTATTGTTATGCGGATGATTTTGGTTCTGTGGGCGAGTCTGAGAGAGTTAGAGAGGCATTGGTGGAGAATTTTGGCATTATGAAAAGGAGGGGTCTGAAAGTAAACGTAGGATAGAGTAAGTTATGGTTGGAAGGAACCAGTCCTCAGTGTAAGTTATTTAGTTGATGAGCAGCTGGAGCAAGTGTCTGCAGTTAAATATTAGGGTATGTGTTTGGATGAGAAGAGGAACAGGAATGCATGCAGAGTGATTAGTTAGGAAAGTATGAATGCAGAAGTTGGCTGGTGCAAATTAAATCCTTGGTGGAATGTAAAGGACTAATCTTGAGTGCGCTAGAGTCTTACATGAGGGTAATGTTGTTACCGGTGTTAGTATAGTAGTGAGACTATGGCTGGAATAAGAAGTATTGATCTAAAGTTCATGGTCAGAGGACAATCTAGGGGCATGCTAGGTGGGAAAAGAATTAATAAAGTGAGGAAAATGAACCGTATTAGGAGTCGAATGTTGATGTGAAGAAAGGGTAATGAGAGATAAATGAAAGTATGTTTGAGATGGTTTTGTCATGTGGAAAGATGGAATGCAAATCGGTACGGTTAAGACGGTATAGTGGAGAGTGTTTGGGAAGCAGACGCTTGGATGAGAGCCGAAGGAAAGATGATTGAATCGGTGAACGAATGTTGAAGGAGAGAATTGTTGAGTTTTGCAGAGGCGAGAAATTAAAAGGTGGTAAAAATAAGGAGAGATATTGGCGGGGTTGTTTGGGCATGGCTTGTGCGTCCACCTCCAGGGATGAACCCTTACATTGACGATTTACCATAGTGAGGGTCGTCGCGGTCGTTGTCCCATGATGCTCTAGGGTGGATTTCTGTCTGTGATGAGCTCTCACTAATTAATGGAACAGAGGGGTAAGGCTGGGCTTCTTTTCGACGTTTGTCATTTCTCCTACTGCTTTTCTTTTCCGATTGCATGACACGCACCTTACCCCCAGGGGCAAAGAGAAGGTGAAGAAGAAGAGAAAATTATAATATATATATATATTATATTATATATATATATATATTATATAATGTGTATATATAATATATATATATATATTATATAATATTATATTAATATATTATTATATAATAATATATTATATTATATTATATATTTATACATATATATAATATATATATATATATATATATATATATATTATATATTATATTATATATATATATTATATATATATAATATTTTATATAATAATATATATTATATATTATTATATTTTATATATACCTATAGATATATATAATATATAATATATATATATATATATAGTATAAATTATATTTATATAATATATATATTTATATTGTTCTAATGTAAATAATGATTATTATAGTTAATTATATTATTATCTTATATTAATATTATATAATGTAAATATTATTATTAGATATATAATATATATATATATATATAAATTATATATATATATATTATATATTATATATATATAATTATATATAGTATATATATATATAATATTATATTTCTTGCCAACATACTGTATAATGCGGCGGAGGAGAGGAAGGTAGATACGAAAGAAGTAGGTAAAATTAAGAGTTGAGAAGTTTAATGTGAACAAGACAATAAGAATAAGTATGTTAAGAGCACGGTCACGCTAGTAAATCGATGAATGTGAACGAGTTGATACTGAACAAATCTGGGGGCAAAATGAAGGCAAGCAAATGTTAGTAGTGCAAGAGAAGTATGGAGGTGTGCTAAAGTAGGATAGTAAGAATAGTTAACAGCGAATAGTGAAATGAAGAGGTGATGAAAGCGGTTAAGGTAAAAAAGAAGCGTGGATCAAATCCATAAAAGCAAATGATGAAGTATTCAAAAGAAAGATGTCTGGAATTATATTATACGGAGAAAAAAGAAATACTAAAAGGTCAATACGTAGGAAAAACAAGAGGTAAATAACAGTTGGGAAAGCGAGGTATGAATGAGGAACATACAAGGGATAGGAGCCTCTTCTGGAAGAAGCGCGGAAAGCGTTAAGAATGATGAATAAGGGAATCTGCTGTAGAATATGAATAGGGATGTGATTTGTAACTGATAGAAATGGATGTGAGGCGGGAGTGTGGCAAAGAACACTACGAAAATCTGCACTATTTAACAGTAATGATGAGGTGTTAGTTAATGTGTGTGGTTTTGATGGTGCAAGAAGGATAAGGATATTTGGAATGAGGTTATTATTAAGGAGGAGGTAATGAGTGAGAGTGAGAAAGTTGAAGAAATGGTAAAGCTGCTGGTATAGATGAAGATACTAGTGAAAATGATCAAGAGCGAGGCGAGATGGTGATTGATTGGATTTGAAGTTGTGCTAATAAAAGCGTTTATGTGAGGGTGATAGTTCCCAAGGGATTGGCAGGAGAGCGGGTATAGTACCTTATATAAGTGGTAAGGGAGAAAGACAACTGTAGAAATATAGGAGGAATTAAGTTGTATTGAGTGTTGTAGGCGAAGGTATCATGCTGGTTATTTTAGGTTTGAAAGAGTGTCGTCGAGTGACTAGGACTTGTTGAGAACAAGGTGCATTTAGAGTTGGTAGAGGATGTGTAAATCATTACATAAACAAATGATTGAGAAAAGAGGAAAGAAGATAATAAATTATCAATTTAGTTTTATGGTATTTAACAACAGGGTATATGATAGAGTTAATTAGGAGAAGCTTTAATGGCATGTTATAGTGATATATTGGTTTGGTGCAGGCTTCGAATTGCGACATCAAAATATGTATGACTTATGAAGCGAGTGTAAGAATAAATGATGTGTTCAAGTGATTGCTTGTTGGATTAATAAGCGAAAAGTGAGACAGGTTGTGTTATGTCTCCCTTGGTTACTCAATGTGTATATGGATGGGGTTATGAAAAGAATTAGAGGTGAGGGAATGCAGGAAATGTTGTTAGAATGATGGAGAATATGAAGAGAGTGGAGGGTGCGTCCTACCTTATTGGTATGCTGGGATGATTTGGCTTTCTGTTGCGAGTTGAATGAGAGTTTGAAAGGATTGGTGGAGAAGTTTTTGCCAGGGTATGTAAAAGGAGGGTTTGAAAGTAAACGTAGATAGAGTAAGGTTAGGTTGTGAGTGAGAAGACAGTCCTCAGTGTGAATTATGTTAGAATGATTGATGCAAGATGGAGCAAGTTCTGAGTTGTAATATTTAGGTATGTGTTGGTCATTGAGAACGGGAACGGTATGATGATCCAGAGGAGTCGTAGTAGGAAATTCGTGCACAATGCAGAAGGTGGCTGGATGCAATTAAATCGTGTGAATTAAAGGACTAAGTCTTGAATGCCTGTGTCTTACATGCAGAGTATGTTGGGATTACCTGTGTATTGCTATAGTAGTGCAGACTATAGTCGGAATAAAAAGTATTAGATCTAAAGCTCAATGTGTTCAATGGCAATCTTAGGAGCATGCTAGGGGGAAAGGAACTTAATAAAGTGAGACATGAACGTATTTATGAGAGTGGTTGTGTGTGAAGAAAATGGGTAAAATGACGGAGAATAAATGAAGTTTTGAATGTTTGGATCATGTGGAAAGGATGAAAGAAAGTCGGTTGGTTAAGCGGGATGTATAGTTGGCGAGTGTGTTGGATACCGACCGGCTGGGAGAACAAGAGAAAGTATGAGTCTGTGAACGAAGTCTGAAGAGAGAAAATGAGTTTGCAGACGCGAGAATAAAGTGCATGATAGGAGAGAATGGCGGTTTGTTATGGGGCATGGTTGTGGCCCACAGCGTGACATTTAGCCATAGTGAGGGTTCCGTTCCGGTCCATGATCTCTTAGGGTGGATTTTCTGTCTTGGTTGACAGCTCGCCACTTAAAGGTATAAGAGGGGCGGTAAGGCTGGCTTTCTTTTCGACGTTTGTCATGTTCTTCTACTGCTTTTCTTTCCGATGCTTGGTAGCGCACCTTACCCCCCAATCTTGGGGGGAAAAGAGGAAGATGAAGAAAGAAGAATATATATATATATATACTATATAATATTATATATAATATAAATATAATATATATATAATAAATATATATTATATATATATAATATATATTAATATATATATATATATATATATATATATATGAAGGATGATAAGAGATAAACAAGGTGCTCTTAGGAGTGGTAGAGGATGTTGGATCAAATCTTTACATAGAAACAATGATTGAGAAAATGAGGGAGAGAAGAAAAAATTTGTATTAAATTTTATTGATTTGAAACAGCGTATGATAGAGTTAATAGGAAAGCGTTATGGCAGGTGTTATAATATACATGTGTTGTGGTAGGCTTCTGAATGGAATCAAAAGTATGTCTGAACGAATGTGAAGCGTGTGTAAGAATAAATGGTGTCATGGGTGTGTTTAGATTAATAGCGGAGTGAGACAGGGTTGTATATGTCTCCATTGTTATTCAATTTTTATAATGGATGGGGTTATGAAAGAATTCGAGAGTGGGGATGGCAGGAAATGTTTTGAATGATGGAGAATGAGATAGAGTGGAGTGCCCTACCTATTAATGCGGATGATTTGGTTATTGTGTGTGATGAATCTGAGAGAGTTTGAGAGATTGGTAGAGGAGATTTGGAGCGTGTGTAAAGGACGGGGATGAAGTAAACGTAGATAAAGTAAGGTTATGATTGTGATGAGGGACATCCATCAGTGTGAAGTTGTTAGATGTGAGCAGCTGGACAAGTGTCTAGTTTAAAATTTAAGCGGTATTTCGTGTGGTGAGAAGGAACGGATGATGCCGAGTTGTAGTAAGGAAGTTGTGAATGGCAGGAAAGGTTGCTGGTTGCAATAAATCATTTGAATGTCAAAGGACTAATCTTGAGTGCGGCGAGGGTATTCCATGAGCGCGTATGTTTTACTGTGTTATTATATAGTATGAGCTATGGTCATGGATAAGAAGTAATAATCTAAAGTTCAATGTTTCAGATGACAATCTTAGGGGCTTGTTAGGTAAGAAGAATTGAGAAAATGAGGAATGAACGTATCTGAGTGTGTTGTGGAGAAAGGGGTAAATGAGAGAATTAAATGAAAGTATGTTGAGATTGGTTTGGTCATTGGAAAGGATGGATGTAGTCGGTTGGTTAAGCGCGATATATAGTGGCGAGTTTGTGGACCGACCGCTGGAGACAAAAGAAAAGTGGATTGAGTCGGTGTGAACGAATGTCGAAGGAGAGAAATGAGTATTGGCAGAGCCGAGAATAATGTTTAGGTCGTTCTACGATAATAACGTAGACTACAAAAAAAAAAAAAAAAAAAAAAAAAAAAAAAAAAAAAAAAAAAAAAAAAAAAAAAAAAAAAAAAAAATAAAAAAAACTGACTTATATAGGTTTTGAAATGACTGATTCAATTAAAAAACAATGCCTGAAAATAACTTGTAGATTTGCATCCTATCAAAGTTTAAGAGAGATCCAGTCAAAAATGTATAATTTTAGATCAACGTTGTTATATTTGTTTGTATTCCCAAAGGTACTTAATTATAAATGATATCTTATCCAAATCTAAACAATAACTATAAAGGACTTTATATAACCAAAAAATGTGATAAATAAGCTTGAAATTAAAAATTAAATGGCATCCACCTGCGAACCGAACCGAGAAACTGCACCACACAATTTCTTCCCCCACCATGAACTGCTCTCCCACCATGGCAAGGAGAAGATTTTCCCAACATCGAGAAGCTAAACCTTTACGAAAGCGAACGATCCATTTACCGCCATTTTTGTTTGCAGGATCCTGAAATGAAAGTAACACAAAAAACAAAATTAATATGTTTGATAAAGAAATAGGCCCTTTCATTTCTATAGCTTATTCTGAGATAGAAGAAGTTACCGCGAGCCCACCAAAACTGGTTATTAACTTCATGTTCCAATTGAAAGTAAGATAGTAAGGAAATTAGAAAAAATTTCAACTTATTGGGACTTTCAAAATTAATTTGGAATACATTAATTACAACTTTTACTCCCTTCACTTGACATGAAAAAAAAAAAACATTCCTTATTGATGAAACTTTACAATTTACTGCCAATCAATTTATAAAAGTAACACACTATTCCACTCCGTCCTATGTCTGCACTCTCCGAAACATTAAAACCTAATTGATGTCTTTCGTTTCTTATTCTCAAAATGTTTGTCACATTCAATAACATTTTCTACTGCATTAAAATGGCCTATTGCTCTTAAAGTTCAAAACCTGTGATTTTCCTCAATTTATATCAGGATAAGAAAAACTTTGCCATTTTACCAGCAAATGCATTCCTTGCAGTTAAATTATAAATTGTTGAGGTAATTTTTTCTTTGTTACCGCGATTAATCTACATATTAACAATCCTAAATTAAAATAATATAACTGCTAATTATTTCAGAGGAAAAAGGAGAAGGCGGTGGTTTACACTATATATATTACTTATAAAATTTTATTCAACGTATATCATGAAATATCAACATTATACAATAAAAAAAAATCTCATGTGTCGAACTCTGTGAAACTAGCTCAAATATGCATAACCCTTTTTTCAATACATCTCTTTCTATCACTTTGTCCTCTAAAGTTTAACGCTAGAGAAATGATACAGGAGTATTACTCTTCCTACCACTCTCCTCTCTAATGTTTAACGTAAATGATAAAGCACTTTATGTGTTATAATGCGTGTCAACAACAACAACAATTTTAATACATTTGATTTGAGCAGCTTGCAATGGATGACGGATTCATTATATATCTATCGCACTAAAAAAATTCTGAATTGGTCTGATTAGCCAATAAATATATAAGTAGTTAACTTCTAATTCCCAAGCTCCTTCTCCAATAGAGTTTTGATAGCACAAAAATAGCTGGAGGACATTGCTAATTTATAATAAGTGATCGTATGGCAATAAAAACTACGAATATTTAAGCTATCAGGGAAAAACAAACAAATAAAATTAAAATAAACCTATTCAATCAATTCCATGAAATAATCTTGGCAGGCATATCACATGTATACTTATTTTTGCCACTCATGATTGAATATATTTGTGTAAAACAGTCTTATCAAATACCTCACAATATGGTTTAAATCCTCTCTAAAGATATGTATATCCTGAAATGGTATCTCGTATACTCACAGTCCACCCTCTGTCTACCCTCTAACTCACACACGCTACAATAATAATAAAACCTTCACAGAAAAAAAAATTAGAACACCATAAAAAAAATTTTTAAACATTGCACACATCCTATAATAATCAAACTAGT